>JASANB010005934.1:0-95417 GCA_030248155.1 Sabatieria punctata | reverse complement strand
TTTGTAGGGCGGGTTTTATAAAATGTGGCTCTTACAATTTTCAAAGTTTTTAGCCAATTTTATATTGATTTACTCCAGAACCCCCGGGTCGTATTCTAGCGTATTTACCATCAATCTGCAGCTAAAAATAGCGCTGCAATAAACTGAAATAAAAAATCAACATTAGGGGATACCGGATGAGCTAGGGGGTCCAAAAGGGGGTCGAAAAAAATTTGTTTCCTAAAATTGTAATTCGACCAACGTTTCTTATACTAGTCTAAAAGAACTAAAAAATCCCCTATTACTAGATGTAAAATTGATTTCAAAGTCTCAACCCGCAAAAAGTGAATAATGCCAAAAATAGCGATTTTCAGCCATTTGAAGCTACTTTACTCCATCGGCTCGGCTCTTAGGCTAGCTTACTTGTCACCAATCTGTAGCTTAACAGCCCTACAATAATCTGAAAAAACCTGCATTAGGGTGTCCAGACGAGCTAGAGGGGTCGAAAGGGGTCCAAAAATAAATTTGCTTAAAAAATAATTTTTGACCAGTATTCTTAAACTACTCGAAAACTACCTAAAACTCCCAGTTTTGAAGTCCCAACTCTCATTTTAGTAAGAAAGAAATTCGATCCTAAATTTTGGTCCCATAGAGCCGATTTTCATTTAGCTATATCTATGGACTGAAGCGACAAATCGAGAATTCCTTTTCAGGTATATTTGATAACCAATATGTATTAGTACGCCAAGTTGCAGCACTCTAGGCTAAAGTTTCGATTTTGGGTCTGAATAGAGCAAGGGGCCAAGACTCGGTCTGACCAGAGACTGACTCTAGAATTGCTGTTGTTTCTGAACGAGTCACAGTCGGTGCACTTCAGGGCAGTCGAATGACGGAGCAAAGCAACGACTATCGGGTGGCGGTGTTCGGCGCAGGAGGAGTGGGCAAGAGTTCGATAGTGCTGCGATTTGTCAAAGGCACTTTCAATGACAATTACGTGCCGACCATCGAGGACACTTACCGGCAGGTGATCGGCTGCAACCAGAAGAACGTGTGCACCTTGCAGATCACAGACACCACCGGCTCTCACCAGTTTCCAGCCATGCAACGATTGGCTATTTCCAAAGGCCACGCCTTTCTCTTGGTTTACTCAGTGACAAACAAACACTCGCTGGAAGAACTGGGGCCCATTATTCAGATGCTGAAGGAGGTGAAAGGCAACGAACTGGCTGAGGGGGAAGTGCCGATTATGCTGGTCGGCAACAAGTCGGACGAATCGCATCGCGAAGTCTCCACTGAACTGGGCAAGAAATTGTCGGAGAAGTGGGGCACCGGATTCATTGAGACGTCTGCCAAGGTCAACACCAACATCACCGAGCTGTTCCAGCAGTTGTTGGCTCTTGAGAAGAAACGGCAGTTAACGTTAACCATGGACGACTCTGGAAAGAAGGGAAAGGGCAAGAAGAGTTGTGTGCTTATGTGAACCAGATGCTGGGATGCAGGTCGAGCCAAATGCTTCAGTGAGTTCTTTGCGAGGTAGTCAGTCACCCAGTGAGATTACATTTGCACTGTACAGTACAAACCCCTGTTCAGTTATCATTTGTGTATACTGTGAACAGTAGCGTACCTAGGGGTGGGCATGGACCACTCCTTTCCGCCGTAGGTAGAAAGAAACAACAGGCAACAATGACAAAAGCCAATAGTTTAGGAACAAAAATATACAAAAAAACTGTTAATTTTGCCCTCAGAATGCCTATTTGAATACATTTTAAAGGCTAATTTTGCTAAATGGTAAGGCCAGGCCTCTTCAAAAATTTTCCCACCCCCTTTTCAAAATTCTGGGTACGCCACTGATGTGGACAGATGGACATGCGTCAATTTCGAAATTTTATTCAGTCGATCAATCACTGGAGAAGTGCATGTCGGTCGGTCTGGTGTGTCGCATACTGTAAGTAGTAGAACTGAAACCGATCAAAAGCTGCACTGTGTTGACTGTGTAGGACGGACGAATGAATCAGAAGAATGGGAAGGAAATAAAATTCTATTTAGCGGCGTAAACAGTGGTGCCACTCGAGTGAAGAGGCTGGTGGCTGATTAGCATAGCCGGCCGGTGCGCGCAGCCGGAGATAAGGCCATTATCCGGTACAATGGCGATCGTTTGGTAGCTACAGAACAGGATCGCGCCAGATTTCGAACGGCTGGTCGGTCGGCGGCGAACTGACGACTGCCAGCCGCGCGTCGGCCAACACCGAGATTAATGTCGATCGGCGCGCAAGCTTAAACTTGTATTTGTTTTGCCAATTTGACTGCGCTTCAATCGGCTGGCCGGGCCTGCCGCTGTTTGTCTGCTGACCAGTGGCTATTGTTTACCTGGCCATTGGAGCAACTGTTGCGCCGGCTGACCGCGGCCACCGGCTAACACTGCCGCTTCTGCTCGCCACCGGACACCCGGCCCGTCGCTTAATTACGGTCTGCTACCTATTATTATGCTATTAACCCGACACCAGCATTGTGTTCTCCGCTTCTCGTTCAATTAGACAATGTGTCCGATCGATTGAACACCTCTGTCTCCGCGCTGCCAAAAAATGACGTCTGGAAACCGGACACTGCTAAGGAGAATAGTTTGTTTGTTGCTGGTGTCAATTTGCACCTGTCTCCCCAGACACGTGAGTGCGGCTTCTTTCTTTGTATTCTAACGGCTTCTCCTCGTGCGTCGAGAAAAACGGCAATTTGCAGACGAGACGCCCGCTGCAACACAAAGCTAATGTCTCGGTCGGGGGGTCGCCTCAACATTCCACGCCAGCTTTGGACCTAGAATGGTCGGCTACAGAAGGATCTAAAGCTCATTTGCAAGGTAACATGTCGTGTGTGTTGAACTTGCCAGACCGAGAGCAAAAAGTTGGCGTTAAACCGATGCTCAAAGGCCAATGATCAATTTTGGAGACTTGGAAAAAACTATTGGTTTATTTGTCATGTAGCCTTGAGGGTGTTGTCCAGGGAGCTATCCATTATTACAGTAGGTGCGTGAATTTCTGGCATTCCGGTCTGTCTTCGAGTGCTGTTTGCTCAGTCACGGCCAATGGTGGCACATTTTACGCTCGGCAGCTCTTGGGTGGCCGGTGGCCGTTTGTTTGTGTTGTTGCGCGAGGGCAGCAGTGCTCGGCCGGCCGGGGTCAGTAGCAAAAAATCCGGTGTAAGCGCTTTTTCTAAGCGGCTTGCGGTTTTCGGTGCGGCGTGCTGCGGCTTAAGTTGCCTGCTCAAACAACGGTGATAGGAGGAGGCGTAGCCTTGAGTACAGCTATTGTTACGCCGGCGCATTGTGTGGGTGCGTGCGGTGGTATTTTGTAAAATTGACCAAAACTGGCGTCTGGGCTTATCGCCGAACGCGCGCAGATATTGGCTTGGCAGTTTGTTTCACTCTACAATCTTAGACGCAGCAACACTGTTGCATTGCGCTTTTTCTATGCGTCTGTTAATCTCTCTACTGCTGCTGCTTCTGCACACGTCCTTTGCACCGATTGCAGTTTACTTCCGCGGTCGGCTGGTGCTAACCACTCTGCGATTCGAAAAGGAGCTCGCCGACCGACTCTCCGACCGGTTTCGGGATGTGAGCGCCCGATTCGGCGCCGCCGTCGACGATCTGTACCAAAACATTCCTGGTCAACAGTATGCGAGCGTAACGCAGATCGAGTGAGTTTTTGCTAAATCCTATTCTCTTGTTTTGACTGCATTCATGCGACGGCGCCTCAAAAAACTGTTTTTACTTTTTCGGGCGCCGATAGCTTGCGTCAGCTTTGGTTGGTTTTTGCTGGGTGCCGGAATAATTGTTTGTTTAAAACTGCCGCCTAAACCAATTTATTCACACAATGCGAATAACTATCGTAGCATCGCAAGCACTCCTTCGGAGTGCTACGGTATGTACCTATTCATTGGAAGGAGTCGTGTGACAGGATTTCCACTTTCCAAGCATATTAATGAACTGAGTTGCAAATTATTATTAACCCTTTTAAGTTACTCTGGTTCAACCTTTTTGTTATAAATTAGGTTCTTCACCTGGAAATAGTCTAACTTAACAGGCGCTAAAAAAGCTAGCTACATACATGCATAAAGAAAAAAACCGGGCGAACACAAGAAAAGAAAAAAAGAAGACAGAAAGATGCGAACACATTTTTGCGCTTAAAATAACTTAGGTATGGGGTACTTTGTGTTTGTTGAAGTTTATTTTTGCAAAAGGATTAGAGCGATTGCCAAAGTGTTCTAATAAGGTAGTAGTCGCCCCGGTCCCATTAATAATAGTCACTTTCCTCAACAGAGCTGCATCTCCTGGAGGATGTCTGTTGTCGTTCGACGTGAGCAGTACGGATTACGCCGACGAAACGGCCATTCGGTCGGTGCTGCAGAGAGCGACGGACGCGGGTCGAGTCGGGTCGTTTCGTGTGGCCCCGGCCACTTTCCAATTCCACAAAATTACTGGTACGGCGAGTAGAGGGGGTAAAATTGTCAAATTACCTCTGTTGAAATTACTATTATTTTAGATGTGATCTCAGTGTGTGCCGATTACGAGTTCTCATGTCAAAGTGGCCAATGTGTCGACATTAGATTACAGTGCGATGGATCTTCTGATTGTGAAGATGGTAGCGACGAAAACCCTGATTACGGTAACTTCTTTTACAGGCCTGTCAATGTCGCTTCGCATTAGTTGAGATACATAGACTGTTTGGTAGCTTCAGCTGGCTGAGTGAGAAGCCCAGACTGTTAGTCTGTCTCACATTCAAATTCTAGGGGAGGCGGTTGGGTGCTAAAAATGCTGACAAATTGCAAAAAATCACAATTTTGGCTCAAGTACAGCTTCTTGGCAATTTTAGTTCCTAAAATTCTAAAAAATTGTAAAAATTTACTGACAAAGTTATTTGCCAGAAAAATCGGAGGTGGTCTGCCGTAAGTCGAGAGTGGGTGAGGGGGCCAGACAGACCCCCGGACCTCCTGTTACATGTATGGACTGTCTTGTCTAGCCTATGTATATGTCGGGGGTGCCTGGATGAAAATTAAAATATGAGAAGCTGATGAGTTATGTACTAAAACTGTCTATTTTATGCTCCGAAATCCTTTTAAATGAGTTTTTGAAACCTAAATTTTTAAAATTTTCTCGACCTGGTCGGGCAGAGTCCAACCAGGCCACTTAAAGTAATAAAACTTGTAATTTCTCTTAATTTTTGCCCGAATTGCCTTTTTAAGGCTAATTTTGCTGAATTTTCTAACCCTAGCCCAACCAGACCATACATGTACTAGGGGGGGTTTGGGGGGTTTCCCCCCTGCCGGAAAGGCCAAACCCCCCCTCACCCCCCCCCCCCCCCCCCGCGACAGGTTAAGGGACCCCCCCCCCCGACCAAAAAATACAAGTGGTGGTAGTGGCTCCAGTATTAACAAACTGGGTCAGAAATCACTAATTTTTAGCCTAAAATTCACTTGAAAAGCCTTTGGAAACGGAATTTGGCGTTTCCACTGCTGATATTTAAGAAAAATCGGTGTTTTTGGAAGCTCTTTTTGTCATTTTTTGCTTCTTTTTAGCTTTAAAACGCTATTTGGCAGCTTAAAATAGCGATTTTTAACGTCCTTACTGAAAAAAACGTGCTAAAAACGCATTTCTAGGCGTTTTGGAGCTTTTTGAAATTTGGGACCCCCCACCTGGGCGAAACCCCCCCTCGACCCCCCACCTGAGGAAAACCCCCCCTACCCCCCTACCCCCAGGTCGGCCCGGAGCTGTTACATGTATGAACCAGACACTTTCAAAGTTTTACACCTCCTTTGCAAAATCATGGATACGCCAACGGTAAAGAGGTCTTGTACCCATTTTAAACTTCGGCTTAGGTAATTGACAAAAAGCAGCACTAAAAATACAGCTGGCCTGAATGAATGATTTCTAAGCTTTCAAAGAGTGGGGTATATGGCAGTAACAAACAGAAACTGGCATTTTCGGTTAGACTGATCAAAACTGACTAACGAATGTTTCAGCCTACTGCAGCACCGAACCGTCCATATCTTACATTTCTCCCGAGGTTACGGTAGCTGTCGGCTCCACCTTAGAATTATTGGCGGTGGTAGATGGTCTGGGCAACGGCACAGTGAGTTGGTCGCTCACTTGATCTGCCGTCGATAAGTGAGTGGTTTAGGTGTCGTGGGTGCGTCAGCCTGGTGACCAAGTTCTGACATCGGGACACGAAACGGTCGTGCACGACCCCCGCATTTCCTCACAACACGATCCGGCCTCCAACCGCTACCTGTTGCGCATCTCAGTAAGTCGGGCAGTGAATTAATAAACTCCTTACTAATCTAATAATAATGTTGGTCGGTCAACACTTGACTCAGCTGAATGACGGTGGGGCAGTTTCTTTGGGCTGTAAAAGTTAACACACACACGTCACCCGCCGGGCCCACTGATGTTTGGATAGTCACCTTAAACGGCTGTTTTTTGTTGCAACCAGCATGCACCGAATCACTCTGTTGGTTTGGAAGGCGATTGGCTTTTTTCTGCTGCAGAACATTCACCCCGAAGATGCTACCTCCTACCAGCTTTGGGTCGACCTGGGCACTCGCAAATTGGTTGCCAATGCTAAAGTGTCGGTCGGCCACCACAAACCGGTCGATCGAAGAAGAGGACCGATCGTTGGCAATTGTGCTGCCGGATTTTACCAGTGCAGAAGTGGGCATTGCCTGGAAGATACGCGCTGGTGCGATTCCATCGCCGACTGTCCCGACAGAGACGACGAGGCCTACTGCGATCGAAAGGGTAACCGACTTCGCTTTCTGCCCTTAAGCCTCGCTGTTTTCGGATTCGGTTTTCTTTGCGCAGGAAAGAAAAATAGAGAGATTATGTCTTCTAACTGACAGTGCATACCAACTCTTTAATAGTGTCGTAAACGTTTCAGCACCGCGCCGCGGAGACGCTTGTCTACCCGACGAATTTACTTGTGACAATGGACAGTGCGTTCCCGAAGCTAGGCGGTGTGACGGTTACAAAGACTGCAACGATGCTTCCGACGAACAGAAATGTAGATCAGGTGCGGTCCCGCTGTTCTCTTGGTGAAATAGTTGAACATCAATCGCTCTTGTAGATTGTGAGTTTCTGTGCAACGACGGCGGATGCATTCCTGAGGCCAAGAAATGCGACGGTCGTTCGGACTGCGAAGACGGCAGCGATGAATTTATCTGTGGCCATCCGCATCCTCACGAGTCAAATGTGATCGCGCGTTGTCGAGACGGAGCACCTCCCGAATTCAGCATGTAGGGTTGGTTTAATAGGCAGACACTGTAGGAGGCCGTTAAATGGTATCACTCCAAGTCATACATGTACAGGTCATCCGTCGAAGGTGGAGGGGGGTTGGGGGTCTGAGCCAAAATTTTGGGAGAGGGTTGGGCACTAAAAACGCTCAAAAATCGAAAAAATCGCTATGTTTTGGCTATCTGGGCTGAAATACAGCTAAAAAGTGCTGTTTTGCAGGCGATTTTCGGAATTTTTGTGTCTGAAATTGTAAAAAAAATCGCAAAAATTTTGCTTACTTGCCAGAAAAATCGGAGGGGGGGGCGGAAAATCGTCTCGGGTGGGGGGCAGACCCCTTGTTACATGTATGCTCCATGTTACCGGACTTGAAATCTAGAAACCATCAAGTTGTTAGTGCTCAGAATGCTGACTGTCAAAAATGACTATTTTTGTCCTCCACGACTGTTGTTTTACTTTAGATACGGCAGTGTATACTGCTGGAGCGATTCGGTCTGTCCAAACCGAACTGTCTGTCAGGATGGAATCTGCTGTTACGTGTGTACGTTTTCTGCTGGTTAACGCTACCAGCGTTAGTATTGGTTGGATTTCAGCCGACTACAATAGGGGATGCAGTTCGGAACAGTTTGCTTGCATGGATGGCCAGTGCATCAACAAAGCGTTGCGCTGCAACCACAGATACGACTGTCACGACGGCTCGGACGAACTCAACTGCCGTAAGTGCCGCCATTCTAGAATTTTCGCTTCTGTTTTATGTCAAAAGCGTACATGGTTTGGAATGTGGGTTGTCACGGAGTTGGTTTTCCGTAAAAGTCACCAAACTGCTGTTGTTTTTAATCAGCAAAGTTTATGGCAAGGGGACCTGGCCTGGCCTGGATAAGTTTTTAAGGCCCAAAGCGGCCCATGTATGGTGAAAAGAAGATACTACTGTTCTTTATTGCGTTTTCTTTCTTCTTGCCAATTTGACCGCCTGCAGCCGTTCCACTTCCATGCAGACGTTGCAGTAGCAGTAGCCGATACTGATCAACAGTAGGAAGGGCCATTGTACGGTGACGGTTTCGCCCCAGAAAATTCTGTCCACGAATACCCAACCGGCTCGCGAGCCGGCCAGGAAGTAAAAGGTGGAGTAGAGAGCGAAGGCAAAGGGTATGATCTGCAGCCAGGCCAGAAGTCTTCTAAAATTGCAGTCGGAAATATGGCGCTGGCGCCAGCCGCGCACCGCCGGAATGCAGTAGATGGACTTGGCGCCGGCCTCCATGAATAATTCGCAGATGTTGAGCAGAATCCAGACGATGTTGTTGTGCTGGGTGCCGTGCCAGATCAGCACGAACGAGTAGGAAATGAGCACTCCGAATATTTTTCTGGCCAATGAAAATGTAGGTCTGATAATTGGTAGGAATATGTAGTGCTTAAAGAAGGCGTAGAGACCGCGGTCGAATTGCCGCCAGATCTTGGAATAGAGAGCCACTCGAGAGATGCAGATTGGCCCTTCGGCCGGCTGCATGTTGTCGAGTTTGGCGAAGAATCTTGGAATGCCAAATATGACCGCGTATTTGAGATGGAAAAACTGACCTGAAATGTTTCTACGTAGGTTTGTTCGTTGCTCGAAATTTTGATTAGTACCAATTTATGAACAAAATTATTAAGAGGCATTGGAGGGGTTTTCGTCGATCCGAGACAGTATGTGATAGAGTAGTGTGGAGATCCCCTTTTACGTGTATGCGTTCGCCACTGTAAATGACTAAGACACGGTGGTGGCTTACCGATTGCATAGCCAACTGCAGTCAGTTTGTCCTGTGTGAGTCTGTACAAGGTGTCCTGATCGTAGAGAATAGCTTCGAAGTAGAAGAAATGAAGAATAAAGTCACAGAAATAGAACCAGAAGACCATTCTGAGACCGTGAACCAGAATGTCTTTCCAGTCGCGCGTTCTAGCGCTCCTCTCGCTCAGTTGTCGTTCGAAATCGTGATAGATTACGATTAGACTAATCAGGTAGGGCATGTAAAAGGCATAGAAGTACATGCGGAAGATGCCCTTTCCAAAGCTCTGATCTTCCGGTCTTGTGCGACCGTCCAGATAATCGATGTTGTAACTGATGAAACAAAGTAATTTGTAGGCATGTAGAATCAAAGGGTAGAACGGATCTGACAAAGGCAGAGCGAACGGGTTGTGTAGAGTGACCCAGAGAACGGGAATGGTCGATATCCAAATAGCCAGTTTGTGTCTGAAAAGATAAATGAGAGAAGTTGATAAATCAACTCTCAAGTCTTACTTGAACAATCTGGTCACAATGAAAATGACGGCACCGTGTGCCATGCAAACTAGCACAGACGGGACATCAAACACGAAGCAGCAGGCTATGGTAGAGTAGAGAAAAGACGATATTTCCGGCAAATGCTTTCTGGTCTCTCCACAGATTTTATGCACCGCATTGAACACCAGACAGTGACCGAGCCAGGCCGGTACGAGTTTGTAAGCCAGCGGTCTCCACTTCTCCCACTCGTAGTTCGAGACGTCTTTGATTCTTTCGCCGAAGTAAGGCAACTGAACATAGATACCTCTGCCCCAGGTTTCTAGCCACGGGAACTCTTGCGATGCTTGGTAAATGGCATACCAAGCGTAGACGAAAACCAGCACAATCACTGCCCAATAGAGCCGCATCTCGGTTTTGGGCAGCTCTGGATATTCGAACAGAGGAGCTCGAACAATTTTGGTTTCTTGTTCGCTCGGCTCTTCTTTTGCGTTGGTTTTTGGCGGCTCGGACATTTTTACGAATATGTAGACAAGGTTGTAGCAGCGTTCGACACTGTTCAATACTTGATGTAAAAGTGGGCCGGCTGGTCGTTGGCCTGACTGCTGAGGACGCGCCACTGACAGTCATGCACACGTTTTCAAGGCTCCAAGTGTTTGCCGTCTATACTATTGGTGCCAGTTAAATGCCGTTGGCACTCCAAGCAAAATTTTAATAATGGTGCGCGTGCGTGAGACCGCTGTTGCTTTGCGACCGCTTCCGCTTATTCATTGCTGACTGGGCTGGCTGTTAAATAACAACTCAAACCACAGACAGCACATGCAAAGGGTTGTGTGTTTCTCTCCAAAAACTTATCTTTTATCTACAAGCGACGGCGCCATTTTTTCTCTCGCTCTACACATAACATTTGTGCAAACACGGCCAGTAGCTGCTCGACCGACCGCAACCATTGCAACACACGGTTTTCAGACGTCAAGAAGGTTCCGTGCTCTTCGTTCGAGTTCATGTGTCATGCAGACCAATATTGCATCGAGTTGCATCGAAAATGTGACGGCTATACGGACTGCAGAGACGGCTCGGACGAAGCAGATTGTTGTAAGACAGCGCTTCCAGATTGTTTGGACGTCTAGTGTTGGGTAATTCTAGCAAGCGCAGAAGCAGGCGAATTGCGCAGCCAATGCACCGTCTACCAGTATCGGTGTGACAACGGCCATTGCATTCCCAAGTCCAAAAATTGTGATCGCACCTACGATTGCACTGATGGAACTGACGAGATTTATTGCGGTTTGTTTGCTGGCTCTCTTTCTTCCAATTCACCTGACCAATTTGTAGATTATTTCCGAAGTGCTACTAGGACAACGCAGCCTCCGTTGCGCCCTACTGAAAACACCCGGAGTTTGGCTTTTGTGGGGACCGGCAGAATCGGCACCACCCGTCTATGTGCTCGACACGAGATTCGGTGCAGTTCAACGGCGCAATGTGTGGATGCCCGACGTAGATGCGACGGCCGATACGATTGTTTGGATGGAAGCGACGAGAGAGGATGTTATCAAGCCCAGCCAAGTATCTGTTAGTAGAGAGACCAGTTTTGCTTTATCCGGAGAATGTGTTTTTGCGACCGTTTGCTTTTGTGGCTAGCGCACTGCGGTGGGATCGAATTTTGCGCCTCAACAATTCTATTACTGCCGCCGGGTACCGGTTTGCATTCCAACTCAATTAAATTTTACTGCGCAATTAAGTTTGATTTTTGGCAAAAATTTGTAGCCGCACTTTTATGCGCCTTCTTTCGGCCTTTGCTTTTTGTGCTTAGCAAAGCTGCAGCGTCAGCGATGCGATAGATATTTGGTGTGGAGTTTTTGTTCTCGGCTCGGCCTGTTGGCATACTGAGTTGGCAGCTCTTTTTTGTCCGCCTTAAGTTTATGTTGCTCCAGGCAGGCGCCTTTACTCTTTTCAGCCGTTCTGCCTTGTTCTCTTGTGTACGGGCGCCGCTTTATGTGCGTGCTGTCATAAGCCCATATTATTTAGATAGCTTTCGCCTTTTCTCACCGGCCACAAAATGCAACTTAGACGCAGACGCAAATATTGAATTGCCGCGTCGGCCTACTTTTTACCTCGGCTTTCGGGCTGGATTTTGTTTGTGCCACCGGTCGACCGGTTTAGCTTTCACCTCTTCCTGCCCATCTGTCTGTCTGTCCGTCGGACTTGCGACTCTGCTGTCTGTCGGTGTTAACTTAATATTGCCACTGAATTTAAACGGCTCGGCACCGGGCAAATCTTTTGATTTATGACACTTTTTGCCGCCGCTGCCTGGGTGCCTACCTACCTACCTACGTACGTACGTACGCCGTCGTCGTCGTCGCATTCGAGTTTCTATCATATTGCTGGTATGTGCTGCTATGCGCCGGAGAATTCGATGGGTGGCCTTTACAAATGCGGCGCTCGAATTAAATGCCTTCGAAAGTGCAATCAGATGTGTGTAGGGTGTTGATAGGGGTCGGGCGCCCCTGCGGGATATCGGAGCGTGCGTGATCGGATGACCGAGGGTTTTGTAAGCTGAGAGCTTGTTTGATAAGCCAAGGCCGGCCGGTCGTGCTCCGTATGAATTGCGTTGCGCAAAGAAAGTTGTAAGCCTTGCCGGAGTAGTGGTTGTAATAAAGTGAGTTGGAGGCGCCCGCCCGCCCGTCCGTCGCCTCCCTGCGCGCCGTGGCACCAGCCCTGGCCGGTTTGGGAGGATGAAAAGTCAGTCGTTAAATCGGCTTCAAGTGCTCGCTTGGCAACAAACCGGTCAACCAGATTGGTCTATGTCACTCTCGAAGCTGACTGTTCTAGCCACCACCTCCCTCCATTCATTCAGATACTGTAACACTACAGTAGGTTGGTTGTCCCGGCAAAACCAAAAAGGATGGTTTTGTATTATTCTTGCAGTAATGAAGACGCATAGATAGGAGGTAATTGATGTTAAGGAGGCCGCGTTAAAATGTATTAGTGAACACTTGAGACTATCAATGCACAAAATACCCTAGAATTGTCACCGTTAGAAGATTGGTGAGGAGGGGAGTCGCCAGAGGCGGGCGCGGCCCGGCCCGGCCGTACGTAGTTGGTTCTGGTTTTGAATGGGCTGGAAAATACACTGCCTATTATCGTCGTGTCACCTTTTAGTGTGATTCTAAGGAGGAGAGCAAAGATTTTTAAAACTGCCGATTCCTTTGTATTACTACTACTGGTGGCCGTTGTTTGCGCGTTCTTCATTCAGCCTTTTCCATTTATTCTGTGCACTGCTGTGTGTTTTCAGTTGCGAAGTGGTCTGCGCGGAGGTTTAGATAGAGAGAGAGAGGCAATTTCTGGTATTGTTGGAGTTTTGCTGCCAACGAAGTCGACTGCTAGAAGGCAGGAGCTCAGGTCCGTCTGGCCTGGCCACTGTAAGCCATGGCTCACCACCCTTTCACTGCCAACTCATTATTGCTCTTAATTCTGTGCTCCCTCACGGCTGTGTCAAGGGCTCGCATCGGTTACGCCGGCGTGCACTTGCAACGGGCCTTACCTGATTCTAGAGGTTTGTTTCCAATTTAGCTCACTAATCTTTTCGCCTGTCTAGAACCGATAATTTACGCTTGCAGTCATCGGCAGGTGTGTTGCGGCGTTTTTCTGTCCAGCTGGCTGCCTACGCTAGTTCAGATTTAGCTGTACTGAAATCTGTAGAATGTGGCCTTGTTTTCCCAAAATTCTCCGGCTTTTTGCCGCCGAGCCCAGCTGTCCGTAATCTGTAAAATCTGGAGCTTAAATCTTGGCAGACTATTCGAGTTATCTTAAAAATCATCGACGCGCTCGGGGCCGACTTTTTATGCGTCGTCCATCTTTCTCTTCTTTATCTGATTTTAATCTATCGTCGAGGTATCCCTTTCGACTGTGATTTGATTTGACCGATCACGTTTTTACGTTTTTGACAGCTGTTTTAGATGTCCATTACCACGATGGAAACAGTGGAGGTAAGAGTGTGCCCCCTTGTAGACCGTAGAATATTATAGTGGTAGATTTGGCCTAGCTAGCATTTTATAGTGTTATGGCTTGAGTTGTTTGCCCTTTGGATTGTGGGTTAGACACGTTTTTAGACGATAGCGAGGCCTTTTAGCCACACTCGACCGATGGCCACCAGCAACCAATCGGCGTAATACGCTAATTTTCAACGCTAATATTTGTGAAGACCGACTCTTCGTGTGTCGCTGAATAGATGGCGGCCGGTTTTGCTCTTTTCAATGAAAACAACTCTATCGGCACGCGTTCGTCAGCGGTCGGCTGGCAAAGGTGTTTGTGCGAAGGCAAAATAAAATAACACAAAAGCAAGCGGTCCTAAAACATTAGGCCTTTCAAAGTGCGCTTTTTAAACGGGCCGCACCGGGCTGCCATCAGGCGCCAGGCAGCCGCTTTTGCTGTCCGCAACTTACACCCTTCAGCCCTTGCTCGGGGCCGTTCGTGCGGTTTTTTACGAGCCTCCTCCATGTTGCAGACATTCAAGTAGACGTTTATCCTAAGGAAGTGAACATCAGAGAGGGACATGAAGTGACGATAGACTGCCGAGCGCGCGGATCGCCGCAGCCGACCGTCAGGTGGACCAAAGTTGGTGAGCGTCCGAGCGCTGTCGGTTAGTGCTTGTTGGCAGCAGAGACTTTGTTTAGGAGGTCCGCTGCCCCGCAACGCTCACGACTACAACGGTCGTCTGACCATTTCGAACGCCCGACAGGACCAGAGCGGCTCGTACGTGTGTGTGGCCACCAGCGACGGACACACAGTGGAGAGCTTCGCCACTGTCAACATTCAGCAATGTACGTCGGTGCTTCTCGCTGTTCTCGGAGCTGAGCTTTGTTTTGACAGATGGACCGGTGGCGGAACAGCAGGGCAGAGGCAGGTGTATGGCGGACGAGAAGACGTGTCGCAACGGCGAGTGTGTCAAGGCCGACTATGTCTGCGATGGAGAGTACGACTGCCGCGACCAGTCGGACGAAGACAACTGCCGTAGGCCACCGATTTTTCTCTTCACACACACTCACACTTTTTTATTACTGCTCCAGCTCCTCCCAGACCCTGCGAGCCCAATGAGTTCAAGTGCAACAACAACAGGTGCGTGCAGAAAATGTGGGTCTGCGACGGCGACGATGACTGCGGCGACCGGAGCGACGAGCAGAATTGTGGTTGGCCTTGGCCTTAAGCAGTGCTCATATGTAGCGGTAGAGTGTGCCTTGCTGCAGGAACGCGTGGTCCTGGGGATGTCTGTGGACCGACCGAGTTCAAATGTGGCAGTCGACAGCAGTGCGTGCCCAGCAGTTTCCAGTGTGACGGACAGAATGATTGCGCTGACGGCACCGACGAAGTTGGATGTGGTACGGTTGGTTAGCTCGTTTTGTAAATTGGTCATAAAAACGAGGGGTTTCTTAATGTTAACCCTTTCGGAATAACCCTCTTTCATGCATGTAACTGGTCATCTACCGAAGAGCGTTGTAAAAATCGCTAAGAACGCAATTTTATCAATTTTCGTATCTGAAATTGTAAAGAAATTGGTCCAAATAGCATCCCAGAAAAGTCTGGAGGGCGGGTCGAAAAGCCATCTTGGGTTCCAATACGAATGGCCTGACCATAGTCAGCGGGTGAGACGCCAGCCCTCCCGTTACATGTATGCCATTCTTCTTTTGTCTTTGCTCTTCATGTGTACATCAGTACTAGTGGAGTCAGTGGCGTGTCCAGGATTTCGGAAAGGGGGTGTAAATTTTGAAAGTGAATTACCCGACCAGGGTAGCAAAATTTGCCTTCAAAAACGCGTTTAAAACAGATTCTAGGCTTTAAAATTAACCGAAATTACCAGTTTTAGTAGTTTAAAGTGGCCTGGTTGGGCTTCTGCCCGATGAGGGGGAGAAAATTTTGAAAATTTAGCCTTCAGAAATGCATTTAAAAGGCATTCTGAGCACAAAATGGATAGTTTTGGTACATAATTCATTAGTTTCGCATATTTTTGGCAGACTTTCTCTTGCTACCTCCGCCGCAAAAGGGGTGTACCCACCCTACACCCCTGGATACGCCACTAAGTGGAGTGTTAGACCAACCCACAGAAATGTGTTGGGCGAACACTATAACCTTGCGCAATGCTAAACACAAGGGCTGGTTTCGAAAGAGAGTACTGAAGCTTAGGAAGATTGGTAAAAAGTGTTGTGTTGTTTCCAGTGCAACCGACAGTTACCGATCCACCTCCGGCCGGAAAGCAAGTCTATATCGGAGAGGTGATCATACTGCGCTGTACAGCGGTGGGCGTGCCGGTGCCTCACATAAACTGGCGTAAGAACTGGGGTCCAGTCTGTCCTCCACCTCGGTGCACTCAAACCTCCGAAAACGGCGTTGGCGTACTGACCATTCGAGACGCAGTGTAGGTTGTCTGTCGGTGCTCCATCACTCTTTCCTTATCTGTCTTCTGGCTTTAGCACGCAAGACAGCGGCGCCTACACCTGTGAAGCGATCAACGTTAAAGGTCGTGTGCTGGCCATCCCAGATTGCATTGTAGTTGTTCAAAGAAGAGTGACAGAGAACAATTGCAATCGCGCTGGCACCATTCCTGGCGGTGTTCCTGACGCGCGTGGCCAGTGTCCTTGCAAGGTCAGTGGCATACATGTGCATGGGGGGTGCCCAGGGGGGGGACGAAAATAAAAATCTACCAAACATTGCTAGATGCTGCTAGAAAGCCTCCAGATGCGTTTTTAAGCCACAGAAATCAATTTTGGCAACTACGCAACCACGCACCCTTCCTCCAGGCAACTACGCACCAAACCCGAAATTTTTTCAAATTTTCCTAGAAAATGTCGATTTTTTCGCAATGTTTCTATCAGAAAAGTGTTTTTTTGGCAATTATTTGTCGAAAATTTGATTTTTACCGCAAATTTTTGAATGTTAACCGAAAGTTTTATATTTTCAGACAAAATTTTGGACAAAAATTCAAATTTCCCGCCAAAATTTTGGGCAAAAATTCAAATTTCCCGCCAAAATTTGAATTTCCCGTCGAAAATTCGCACCTATATCCAGGTAACTACGCACGGAGACCTGGCCGTCCCTCCCTGAGCCGCCGACCATGCACATGTATGGTCAGTGGTCGCTATTTTTTATTGGACACTAAACACCTCCAGTGTTGGAAAACCTTAGTTGGTTAACTTGAGCCTAATCTGTTGACCGTATAGCATTTTTGATACTGTTTAATACCGTATGGTATGCTCCAATAAGCGAGAAACGCTTAGTTAACTTGGAATACGCAGAAATCGTGAAGATTAATATAAATTGAATTACTGTATTGACATAAAAATTCGGCACTACAGTAGGTTTTTTTAGTGAGTAGTAGAACAGAATAACATGCAATCTTTGTTGCACCGCCATAAAATATTACATTTTCAGTCACAAAGTTGCGTACGGTCAGCAAACAAAATTGAAGATAATAAAAATTGACTAAAAATTGTGCAAAAATTCAATTTATAACACAAATGTTTTGCAAAACCCAATCTATTACTGCTGTAACTCCCGAAAAGCCGTTGCCAAACAAGCTGGAATTTTTAACATAGTTGCCGAAATTTGGGGAATCGCGTGTTAAAATTTCATCCATTTATACTGACGCAGTTTCGAGAAAATGACGAAAATCCTGAACATCGGTGTTTTGTTGAGCAGATCTGAAAAAACTGTTCTTCACTGTAATCCTTATTTTCTCGAGATATGCCAATCTTAATGAATAAAATTTTAACACATGAAGTACCCCGAATTTTGGCACATATGTTTTTCCAATTTCAGCTTGATTGAAACCTTTGACCAATCAAGCTGAAATTTAAATCTATACAGTAGGGGCCAAAGGTATCAAAATACCGTATATCGTATAGCGAATATGAGCTAAGCCTAAGAACGTGGTATCTTTTCCCACTCTACTGCTGTCGTGGCCCAGCTATTTTCTTCCTAGAGAATTCAGTCTTTTGCAGCAATACGTCACAGGGTTACTGTGCGATCAGTGCATTGCCAATGCGTTTTATCTGCACGCAGCGGCACCGTATGGATGTCTGCGTTGTTTCTGCAGTGGTGTGACCAAAAACTGCAGAAGCTACCATGGCTACCGCACGCAGGTAGACCGCGAGTTGTCTGATCATCAATTTTCTGTGACTAACGAGAATTTATTCTGCTAGGAGCGTCTGTCGTTCAGTCAAGGAAACGCAGGCGGTGTGAGCATTTGCGACTTCCAAGAGCGAAGAGTCCAACCAAACCCGAGGTGGTCGTTTGGAGAGCGTGCCATGATAACCTACGACGGACCGTTCGAACCTACTGTCTTTTTCCGCTTGCCCGATTCTTTGCTTGGAGACCGGATCAGTGCTTATGGCGGCAAACTGAAATTCAACATTAAATATACTGGCGGGCGATACGGCTCTGCCCAGGTCCGGGAACCTCTGGTTGTGTTGAAGGTACGTGCGTAGGTGTAAATGCCCGATTTGTACGTGTGACAAATAAAAGGGCTTTTGTGTTGTTTCAGGGCAATGAAATAACTTTGGTCTACCGTCATGATCAACAGCTTACTCCCGAGGTCACGCATACCATCTCTATTGATATGTACGAGGTACGCACACTGCTCATTATTTCTCCTTGTCACTTTGAACGTAGAACCCAAAAAATGGAAACTTTACTGACAGCCAGTTTTTTGTTCTGACCTGGGCATGGGGGCCCCCCCCCCCCCGCCGGCCATACCCCCTCCCGGAGGGAGGAAATTTCCGCTTATCTAAGGCAAAATAGGCGGTTTTTTACCTTTTTCGGGGGGACACTCCCCCCCCCCCCCGAGGTCTCCAGACCCCCCTACCCCCTCCGGATTTTTCCGGCCCATGTATGGACCTGCGTTCTAACTTTCGGAGAACACCCACCGTTTTTGTGCGCCTACAAATTGTGTTCACCTGAACATACATGGGCCGGGGGGTTCCCCCTTGTCGGCATACATGGGCCGGGGGATGGGGGGATGCCCCCCCGGTCTCCATACCCCCCTCCGGATTTTTCCGGCCCATGTATGCTTGCCGGCCAAACACCCTCGGTCGTACACACATGTAACAGGTCATCCGCCGATGGGGGGAGGGGGGTTGTGGGGTCTGGCGCCGGCCGGGGGGTTGAAATTTTGGGGGGGGTTAGGGCACTAAAAAACGCTCAAAAATCTAAAAATCGCAATTTTTTGGCTAAAAATCGCCAAAAATCGCTAATTTGGGCTGAAATACAGCTAAAAAGTGCTGTTTTGCAGGCGATTTTGGCAATTTTTGTGTCTGAAATTGTAAAAAATTGCAAAAATTAGCTCAAAAATTCACTTGCCTGAAAAATAGGAGGGGGGGGGTAGGCGAAATCGTCTCGGGGGCGGTGGGTCCTCATCGAATCGAATCGAATCGTTTACTCCCCCCCCCCATACCACACACCCCCCACCACTTTCCTCCGGTTGCCCCCCCCCCTCCTCTCTCCCCCCCCGTGGGGGGGGGGCCCCCCCCGCCCCCCCCCCTGTTCCTTTTCTCGTCCCCCCCCCCCCCCCCCCGGCCCCCCCCCCCCCCCCCCCCCCTCCGAAAATTTTGGCCACCTTTTTTGGGAAAAACAGAAAAATTCGGTCAACCCCCCTCGCCGGCCCATACCCCTCCAAAATTTTGGCGACCTATTTGGGAGAGCAATTTTATACGCTCCAGCCACCGCCGAAAAACCGTATACCCCCTCCAGATTTTTCTGGCCCATGTATGCGCCTGACAATACAAACACGCCAGGAAAAACACAATTTTTGCGTTTAACCTTAGTACTCGGTGTTCTCTGTTCCAAAATCACTATGACAATTTATAAACTGTTAACCATGCCCCAGTTAATTTTTCCTAGTCCAAGGTTGTAAGCAGACAAATATTGCAGAACAACTGGCGTCGCGAAGACGGCGGGGAGTCGGACCGCGAACACGTTCTGATGACGCTGGCAGACTTGGAGTCTATTTTGATCCGCTGCAGCCATGTGCCCGGCCAGTCCGCCTGCAGGTTAGCTGCTGATTTCACTCAACTGGTCGGCTCTGCTGTCGTTCCTGCACTGTTCTTCGTAGCCGGCGCAGACAGTCTGCGTGATGGCCACCATGAAGTGTTTCCAAGTCAGCAGTTCCATCTCCCGTTGTTCTACGTCGCCACTGTCCAGACAGATTTTCAGTTCTTCGATGAAGGCGTCCGAGAATAACTGCCATGTAGCCACGGTGATTAGTTTTGGCTCGGTGAAGTAAGTGACGTGTCGCCTCCCCAGCTCTTCGCACATCTCTATGGCAGACTGGGTGCTCAGCTCTAGTTGTCGCAATAATTCCGTTATGAAGCTCTGCATTTTCTTCGCTTGCTCCGTGAACTTTCGTTCGTCTTGAGAATCTAAACCTCCTTCTTCTCTAAAGGCGCTTGTTAGGTTAGGGGTTGCCACTGTTACGTACTAATTGGATAGGGAGTGCTGAGACTGCACTGAACTCTTACTGCAGACCATGGTGTAAGTCCCTATTGTTATTTTGTTTGCTTTATTTATTTAGTTTCTAAACAATTCCGAAAGCTTAACTACGCCACGCAGAGACCAGTTGTAACTGCTTTTATCGGATAAGTTCCAAAACGTAAGCAGGAGACAGTACCTGTTTCTGCATTGTGTACCGCGCACATCTTGAATAGCATCTTCAAATTGGGCTCTTTGGAGAATATGCGGTCGTAGACGTACTCGCACAGATAAGCGTTCTTCGCAAGTGCCTTGTGCCAAGCCTTTTTAGCCAGCACCTTCTCGAAGTCTGTTATCGAGATCATTTCGAAGAAGCCAGGAACGGCGCTCAGAATGCTAGCCATGCTGCCGGCGCTTGATCTTCTGCTTAGTCTTCCTTGACGCAGACTCTTTAACAGCGAGTCTTTGCTTCGATTTTTCTGGTCTGCGGAGTCCATCGGCAGATTGTTGTTACCTTCGAACGGCGCCATAGTTCTCGACCGTTTCTTCTGCACGGGCAATTCTACCTCAGCCGGTTGAACATCATGTCGTGTGCAGGCGTGTCCCATGATGCCTCGCACCGACGCCGCGAATGCGTTGCCCGGCGGCCCTTAATTAAGGTTTTACATGCTTATTCGCGCTAATCAGTCGCTATTGATAGTGGATGAAGGTGCACTCGCTTTCTGACTGTCTGCTAAACGGCGCTGTTACAGCTTGGGCGACATTTCGCTTGATGTGGCCGTCGAACGCAACACACAACAGGAGCAGGCCTACGCTGTTGAGTACTGCACTTGTCCGGAAGGATACAAGGGACTGTCATGCGAGGTACGAACTTACAAGTACTTTTTGAAATTCCATTGTTATTGCCAATCTCTACTTTTTGTTAAAATTGGGCTTTTTTCGAAGGTGGCTAACTTTTAAACTGCAGGATTGTGCCGACGGCTGGGAGCGCACGGGAGGCGGACTCTACTTGGGAACGTGTCAACGCGCCACAGGTGGCCAGTGCGATCTGGCCGGTTCGATTTCTCCTGACCCGGACCCAGTGACCGGTCACTGCAGGTGCAAAGCCTACACGACTGGACCGAAATGCGATCAATGCAAGCCAAACAGTTACTACTTCCACGCCGGAAATCCGTACGGCTGTCTTCCCTGCTTCTGCAGCGGCGTCGTGCAGGACTGCTCGTCTTCCAACTTGTTCTTGACACAGGCACGCGTTTTTCATTTAATAGTTTTTACAGACAGACAGACAGACAGACAGACAGACAGACAGACAGACAGACAGACAGACAGACAGACAGACAGACAGACAGACAGACAGACAGACAGACAGACAGACAGACAGACAGACAGACAGACATACATACATACATACATACATACATACATACATACATACATACATACATACATACATACATACATACATACATACATACATACATACATACATCGTTTCCAGGAACGACTCAGCTTCAGTCAAGGGCAGTCGATCGATGTGCGTGTGCGCACTCGCGATCCGCGCAATCCGTTCAGACCGCAGGCTCAGCCGAACATCGTCGGACGGAGTCTGGTCTTCAGCGAGTTCCATAACGTCGGACCCAACCAGATTCTCTACTGGGAGTTGCCGCGGCGATTTATCGGCGACAAGATCACCAGCTACGGCTCGAACATTAAATTCACCTTCCGTTTCTCGGGAACCGGCGCTGACAACGACCTGCCAGCCATTATTCTCAGAGTAGAGACTCTTTAGTCTAGTCAGTTAGACCAGCTAATTGTGTGTGTATAGGGCAACGACATTACCCTCTATTACTTCCACGAACAACCGTTGCGCCCAGACTCAGACAACACCATTGAAGTGGCGTTCTACGAGGTCTGTGCTTTTGTTTTGTTGCGCTGCCTTCTAAGCAGACAGAGAGTCTGCAGGATCGCTGGAGACGCGAGGACAAACACGCAGTCACTCGCGAGCACTTGCTGATGACGTTGGCTGACCTGGATGTGGTGCTACTGAAGATGACTTACCGAGAACGCATGAACTCTGCCAGTCTGACGGAGGTTTGTTTGACAGTCAACGTTGCGCAGTGCAGCTACGCGTTTCACTTTAGGTGGAGATGGATTACGCAGTTGAACGCGACACTCAGCAGGGTCGCGCGTTCGCAGTAGAGCAGTGTCGCTGTCCGCCAGGTTACAAAGGAACTTCTTGCCAAGTAACGCCAGTCTGAAACGTGACACCGATCTGGCTATTTGGTGATCGGCTGTTTAGTGGTGTGCCAGCGGTTTCAGTCGCACGGGAGGCGGTCTCTACTTGGGTCTGTGTGAGCGATGCGAGTGTCACGGTCACGCCACTGAATGCGATACTGAGTACGGCTACTGCATCGACTGTCAGCACTACACAGAGGGCGACCGGTGCGAGCGATGCAAACCCGGCTACACCGGCGACGCTCGCAGAGGCACTCCCAACGACTGCGTCCCGGTCGGAGTGACGCCACCTCACTGCCACTGCCACAACCACAGTCCCAGAGGCTGCGACCGGTTCGGCAGATGCTTGGTACGTTCCTACTCAAACCATTGGTCCCGTCTTTCGGGGTAGGGGGCTTGGGGGCTGAGCCCAAATTTTACGGAGGGGGTTAGGCACTCAAATCGCAATTTTTCGGCTAAAAATAGTAAAAAAATCGCTAATTTGGGCTCCAGTACAGATAAAAAGCGCTGTTTTACTATCTATTTTAGCAATTTTATTTTAGTGTCTGAAATTCTAAAAAATTACAAAAATTTGCTAAAATATTACTTCCTAGAAAAATCGGATGGGTGGGGTCGGAAAACTCGTCTCGTCTCGGGGAGGTCTTCGGTCTTTGGCCAAAGTCCGGCGGGATGCATAACCCCTGTTACATGTACAATGTATGATGATGCGCCTCGATCGAAATAACTCTATAATACATGTAAGAAGGCGTCTATGGTCTCTTCTTCCGATGCGTCAGACCCCTATCTGGCCCCAATGGAGACATATTTAATGAGAAAAATATTTTAGAGAATTTTTTTACAAGTTCGGACACTAAGACAGCTTTTTTACGCTGTGTTTGAACCAAAATTATCGTTTTAACCATTTTAGCCCTAAATAGCGTTTTTATGATTTTGAGTGATTTCTTGTACTGGAGTCTTGAATTTCAGCCTCTAGGCCGGCCTCACCTCCAACCCCACTTCGACGGATGACCTGTTAAGTTGTGTCTTGTTTCAGCTGTGCGAACACTATACTGAAGGCGAGCATTGCGAGAGGTGCAAGCGCGGTTACTACGGTGACGCCACGCAGGGCACTCCCTACGACTGCAAGCAGTGTCCTTGCCCGTACGCCTCTCATTTCACCTGTCAAACTTAGCTATCGTTCTGCTTTGCAGCGGTGAACGTGACTGTTTCGTCGACGCGGACGGTCAGGTGACTTGCAAGAGCTGTCCGCCCGGCTTCACTGGACGACGATGCACTGAGTATGCGCGCTTGAGTGTAGACCGATCAGTGCTGTAAGGTGACTTTAGGTGTGCTCCCGGCTACGTTCCCGACCCGACGGCGGTGGACCCGTTGCAGCGATGTCGTCCCTATGGTAAACACGGTGGTACCCACATCGACTATGGAACCAGGGGCGGGGGGTCGCGGGGCGGCAAGCTTAGATAGTTTCTGGCTACGCTTAGTGTGCCGTCTCTTCCCTACTGCGGCTGCTTGTTTCTCTCTCCCTTTTCTGTCCAAATCCCTCTATTCTCTCCAACCCTACTGCCGTACAAATCCCCTCGTGTCATGTGTGTTTGTCCGTTTTTGGGGCTTTTCGTTTCAATGTGCCACTTGTCTCGTCTCAGTGCGTTTTCTACATGTATTTTGGATGATATAGTGTGGGTGCCGATTGTGTTTAGGGGGCGCTGCTTTTTCGGTTAAATTCGGATAGTCCTCATGATTACGTGTATTTCGTTCTTCGAGTGCTACTTAACACTAGATACAGCATCGCTTCTGTTCTCTTGTCACTGATTTAGCTTGGGTGGCTGTGTCCGTGTCAGTTAAGGTGGCAGAGCGGACACGTCACTCAAGTCTGAACGAAACTAAGTTTTGTGCTGTGCTCTACTGACACTGGGAAGCACGCAGATTAACCAAAGGACAGACGGTTTTGGTGGGATCCCTGTCTGCAATGTGTTTATTTAGCGCCTAGTTAGTTTAACGTCAGTGCCTGGGCCGACCAACAATCGCTTACTCTCTTTCTTCTACTACGCGTAGCAACGTTTAATAGTGACAGTGATCCTGGTGCATTCATACATAGGTATTTAACTGATGGATCGATATGCCACTTGCTTTGTTACTATATTTTGAGAGTGATATAACTGCACCCACACTATTTATGTACAGCGTGCGTGTGTGTGCCTTTTATAACTGCCGTTGCGTTGTGGTGTGGTGCCGATTTACAGCTTCCGTTCCATTCTTCTGTTGTACACAGGTGTACAATTAATTAATTAATTAATAATACACTAGAAACGACTCGTGCTTCCAGCAAACTGCCGATATGTCTATGTCTTTTTTTACTCTCTTCTTAGGCACTTTTAGCACACTGCCAATAACAAATGCACATTACTTTCTATATTATGGCTACACTACTACTAGCGCAGTGTTTGTCTGCCTGTTTGCTGTATGTATTCGTTGGAGTAAAACGACCGTTCTGTTTCTTTGTTTGTCTCGTTTTCCACCGATCCTCTGGCGTTCCCGCGCAACCTACCAGCTGCCGTAATCCCCAGCTTTAGGCCTCACGCGTCTCGCTGTTGAGATCATTCCGCCCAAGAATATCGAAGCCGACGTCGGAGGCTCCGCGCAGTGGAAATGCGTGGTTAAAGGAGGCGTCAACAGGGTAATTTACTGCTGTTCTGCGTAGTTGACTGGTCGTTTCAAATGCTCTCATGTCATGCAGACCGATGGCGAACCCGACGTGAGTTGGTTGAGTGTTCTGCGAGCAGAACGAGTGGTATTTCATCTAACTCAACACTAGCTTCTCGGTTCATTTCGTCCCTAGCTATTCGCAGTCGTTTTGTTCTTAATCTCGACAGACTGTAGTTGAGTACTGAAGCGTTCTTTTCTAACTCCACTTTTTACAGCCAGTGGTTTCTTGACTTATGCGAGTGTTAGACTGATCGTATTTGCACCTTGTACTCTAGGTGCGTATGTCGAGAAATTACTGACTCAAATCAATGCGAGTTGAGCAACTTCTATCGTCGAAGCTGAATAACATTCTAAACTAAACAAACAATAATATGTATTACTGTTATAGTACCCTGCGCTTTTGTGTGTGATTGGTTTGCCAACTTTACCAAACTGACCTCAGTTCAATTATTCTAAAAAGCCGTCACATTATTGTTTGAGTGCGTTGCTGTTCGCGTACAGTGCGTGCGTACGTACGTATTGCTTTAGGCAGGAGTGTACACACTTGCATGGACGCGTCTTGATAACAGACCGCTTGCGAGCAACGCCAGAGAAGTGGACGGCCTATTGACCATCAGTAACGTGAAACAAACCGATGCCGGTGGCTACAGATGCACAGCCAGCACTCCTACTGAAACTGCTTCTGACGATGCCTACCTCACAGTTCGAGGTTTGTATATGTACATTTGCGATAACATACAGTAGTTAATCAGTTTGTGTTCAGGACCACTAGACGTTGAGGTTGTCCCGCCGAAGGGCGTCAATATTCCGCCGGGAGGCACAGCCCAATGGAGGTGTTTTATTCGTGGCGGCGACCCATCGGTAAAATGACGATTGGACCGTCTTCCTTCCCTCACGCAGTTCCAGTGCATGCGTGCGACTGGCGACTGACCGGACAAGAACCATCTGCTAATATTAATAATAACACCTCAGACTACCGTAACCTGGGATGTCTGTGAAACGTAATCAAGTGCGGCTGACGCTACTGTACCGACATACTGTAGTTTTTTTAATATCCACCTTAATTAATGGTGCGACCGACAAACAAACCATGACCGGCCGAGATTAATCTGCACGGAATGTGGCTTGATTCCTAGTTCCCTACGGCTTCTTTTAACGTTTACTACTACTGCCACTCTACTTACGTTTGGTCAAGCTTGGCCAGTGGTTTGTCTAGGCCAAAATAGAGTGGAGTCGACCTGGTCACGACAGTCTGCCGGCTAATGCCGTCCAACAAGATGGTAGTTTAACGATAAGCAACGTACAGCCGGAGGATGCCGGCAGATACACCTGCACTGCTTCCACTCCCACTGAATCTGATTCTGACCACGCTGACCTCAACGTTCCGCCGGCAGGTGATACTCTTTTGACTTCACTCACCCACCGACTCTACTTTTTGTCATTGCAGGACCGCTAGATGTTGAGGTGGTGCCGCCGAAGACGCTCGATGTTCCACCCGGTGGGACGGCGCGCTGGCGGTGTGTAGCCCGTGGAGACCCTTCAGTAAATTCTCCTTCTCCGCTCAGACAAATCAGTCAGGTTGTTCTTTCTAGGCTAGGTTGCAATGGAGTCGTCCTGGCTCTGACAGTCTGCCTCCGAATGCCAGCCAGCAAGACGGAATTCTGACCATAACCAACGTGCAGTCTGCAGATGCTGGCACGTACAGATGTACTGGCACCACTCCTACCCAAACAGGATCGGACGATGGTCAACTGAATGTCTCTCCTGCTGGTGCGGCTCGTCTCTGTTTAGCTTGCTCGGCGTAGTAAAGTGAGTTTTAGGTCCGCTGGATGTAGAGGTGCTGCCACCCAAAGACCTCCCAGTATCTCCCGGCGGAACTGCTCAGTGGAAATGCGTTGCTCGCGGCGATCCTAATGTAAGCTGACTGAAACTGTTAGCCTAACGGGTGCAATGTGTACAGTTTGTAGGCTCAACTGAAATGGAGTCGGCCTGGCTACGACAGTCTGCCTCCCAACGCCAATGATCAAGACGGAACGCTGACCATCACCAGTGTGCACCGCGGAGATGCTGGCACGTACAGATGCACTGCCACAACGCCCACTCAGTCTGGCTCTGATGACGCCAACCTCAATGTGCAACCAGGTGACTTGCTTCAAACTTCACAGCAAAAACCACTCTTGATAGACGGTCGAATGCGATCCTTAATAACGCGCGTTAACAAATCACTTGACTAGATCGCGTTTACTATTGCTAGGCGTGATGAACGCTATCTGTTAAATGGGAAGAAAGGTGAAAAAGTTAGGTATGTGCAAGAGCGTAGCTGAGAATCGAACCCAGCACCTTTGCATTTCTGGTCCATTGCATTAACCACTATGCTACACGCCGATGCCAGACAAACACCTTAACTAGACCCTTGATAAGCCAGATAAACAATGGAGAGTCTTACCTCAACCGATGTCGGACTGGTATTAAGGATCGCATTAACCATCTATCAAGAGTGGTTTTCCCTGTGCTTGATTAGAGCGATGCATCTACGTACTCCGTCGGATTCGGAGTATCTGAGCTTTCACTGGTTGACATTTTGAACTAAAATTTTGAGCGTAATTGATTTTACCTAATGAAGGAAAATGGGTGTTTTGTGTGGATAGACAGGTTGTCTGTTGTCCGTAGAAGCTGTTTGTTGACGGTTTGCGGTTGCAGGCCCTCTGGATGTGGAGGTGCTTCCACCAAAGAGCGTCGATGTTCCGCCCGGCGGCACAGCGCAGTGGCGATGCGTGGCGCGTGGAGATCCTGCAGTGCGATCTGATTCTCGTTTTTCTGCGTTCACATTTCTCAATCAATTGTCTCTAGGCTCAATTGCAATGGAGTCGTCCAGGTTCTGACAGTCTGCCTCCTAATGCGAGCGAGCAAGACGGAACCCTGACCATCACCGACGTACAGCCTGCAGATGCCGGCACCTACAGATGTACTGGCTCCACACCTGATCAGACCGAATCCGACGACGGACAACTGAATGTGCCTCCAGCTGGTGCGTTTGGTTGGTGTCTGTCAACTGCTCCTTGTAGTGGAGTGAGTTTAGGTCCGTTGGATGTAGAGGTGCTGCCACCTAAACAGCAGCCAGTACCTCCGGGCGGCACAGCGCAGTGGGAATGCACTGCTCACGGCGAGCCTAACGTAAGCCTAATTATTAGCGTCCCGCGTGTACATTGGTAGAGAGTGTAGGCCGACCTAAAATGGAGTCGTCCAGGCTACGACAGTCTGCCATCGAATGCGAATGCGCAAGACGGAACACTGATTATCACCGACGTGCAGCCTGGAGATGCTGGCACGTACAGATGCACTGCCACAACGCCCACTCAGTCTGGCTCTGACGACGCTCAACTCGACGTCCCTGGTAGATGCTTTTGTCTGCTTCTTTGTTTGGTTAGTTTTGCTCTCTGCAGCACCGTTGGAGGTGGAGGTGCTGGCGCCGAAAGAAATCGACGTTTCACCCGGTGACGCGGCCTTATGGAAATGCGTTGCACGCGGAGGAACCGAGGCGGTAGATTTACCGTTCTTTGATCCTTGTTCTTCTGATCACTTGGGTGCAGGCTACCCTCAAGTGGAGTCGTCCTGGACAGGACAGTCTTCCACCGAACGCCAGCGAGCAAGACGGGACCTTGACTATTTCCGACGTTCAGCCTGCCGACGCCGGCGACTATCAGTGTACCGGCACCACCCCAACTGAGTCAGCGTCAGACTCAGCCAAACTGAACGTTGCCCCTGCAGGCGAACACCTTTTTGTCTTGTACTCTTGCTCTAACTGTGAGCAGTTTTTGCAGGTCCATTAGACGTGGAGGTGCTACCGCCGAAGGAAGTGGATGTATCTCCTGGCGAAACTGCTGAATGGGAGTGTGTCGTGCACGGCGACACTACGGTAATCCAATTGGTAAACCGCGAGACGGGGTTTGTTTTTGCGGAAAGAGAGAATCGAGCCACATTCTGTCGGTCTAGTAGATTATACTCAAAGTACAAGAGTACGTGTTGAAATTGCCTGCACTTGTAAAGATGGTTCCTGCCTGCGGTGCGGGTTGAAGTGGCATAAAGACAGATCTAGAAAAAGTGTTTAAACTGTACGAGTGTGTTGGTTTAGGCTCAAATACAGTGGAATCGGCCTGGCTATGATAGTTTGCCGTCGAATGCCAATGCTCAGGATGGAACTCTGACAATTACAAACGTGCAACCCGGAGATTCCGGTACATACAGGTGCACTGCCAGAACGCCTACCCAAACTGGTTCTGATGATGCTCAGCTTAACGTTCCCTCAGGTTTGTTTTCTTCCTAAACAGATCCCTAACCACGTAGCTACCTGTATTGCCTGAAAAAGACAGTAGTGTACGTAATTCAGGTCCACTTTCTGTCGAAATCTTGCCACCGAAGCGTATCGAGGCCCCCGTTGGCGGCACGGCGGAGTGGAAGTGTGTGTTGAGAGGAGGCGACGGAACGGTAATGATTAGGCTTGACGTACCGGTGTCACAACTCAACTGTAGACTTGTCTTCTTAGACCGTTGAAGACGTTGACGTGAGTTCTGTTGAGTGTTCTGCTGCGCCGGTAGAACAGTGGCATTTCATCTAACTCAACCTACTACTTAATACTGTAGAATTAGCCTAAAATCGGTGGCTCTGTTTTTCTCAACTTCTGTTTTTCCTTTCGATTCGACTGATTGAGCGGTTGACTTTCAAAATATACGTAGGTGAATTGAAAGAACGAACGAATGCCACGCACTAATTAATGTTAGATCGGTGTTTGATCGACCATTTTCCAGAGCCAGAAAGCATGTCAAATCTTGCCTGTCTTCTTATCTACTGCCATAAAATCAGTGTCTTTGTCTTTGACGCCGAGCTGTTTAGGCCACACTGGGCTGGACCAGACCGGGTTACAGTACTCTGCCCTCCAATGCTCGTGAAGAGGACGGCACTCTGATCATTGAAAACGTACGACCGGGCGACGGTGGCGATTACAAATGTACGGCAACTTCGCCCACTGAGACAGCCTCCGACGATGCTCATCTAACCGTTCTGGAAGGTAGGAGATACCGTAGGGTTTGCATGTGCTATAAGTTTCTGACAGCCGTAAACAATTCCACTACACTTCAGAAGGAGGAGCCCCGCCAGTTCTGACGGTGACCCCAAGAATTCAGACGGTGAATCAAGGAGAGAAGGCGGAGTTTCTGTGCACAGCCACCGGTGACCCGATGCCGGTGCTGACTTGGGGAAAAGACAGACCAGCTGGACCTCTGCGCTCCGACATTCTACAGGACAACGGAACGCTGGTGATTCCTAAGTGTAGACTGGACGACCAAGGCACTTACCATTGCACTGCCTCCAACAAACACGGCACCAACACTGCTGAGGCCGAGTTGTACGTGAACGAAGGTGGGTTCAGTGCCTGCTTACGCTTCAGGTCTCTCTACGTCTAACTTAACCACGGTTTGGTGTGAATTTCAGTTGTTGCTGCGGTGCAAGTTTGAAGGTGTTCTTCTATTTTCTTTTCCGCTTCATCTTTCTCTGTTTGTGTATTAGTAGTTGGACTGCTGCGCTCTGCTTGCTACGCGACATAATTGTGGGCAGTTAATGGTGGTGGGAAGGGAGCATGGTGTGGGCATTGATTTTATTATTTCGGCTAGACATGTTGATTTTTTCTTCTTGCCTTCAGCATAATCTGGTCTATTGTGTAATCAGTGCGCGTTTTCAGGCAACGTTCCGCCGAAAATCACCATAGAGCCAGTGACTGAATGGGCTGGCGGAGTGGGTGACGACTTCGAATTCCGCTGTGTGGCAACCGGCGAACCGTTGCCAACTGTTGAATGGCGGCCGGTCGGTCGTGAATTTCCACCGAGCATGCAGGTGCTGCCAACAGATCCTTATTCATTAAGATTTTCAGTACACAGTGAACAGTTTTTGCAAAGTTTTATCAACGCAAATTACATGTCTAAGTACAAATACATGTACGAATCCATTTGAATAAAAGTTTCTGTATTTGTAGGACATGAAAAACGGAGTGCTACGCATCCGAGACGTTCAATTACAAGACGGTGGCGAGTACGAATGTGTGGCCGAAAACTTGGTTGGCACAGCCAGCGAAACCGTCAATGTTGACGTCAACCGTAAGTCATACACTCGGTTTCTGTTGGTGGTGTATGGTACCGACCAAACAGTATCAAATGTCTGGCCGTCTATAATACAAAATGGGTAGTAGGTGTATGTTGCAGCTGATTTGCATGTAAAGATCACACCTGACCAGGACGTGCTACGTATCCCAGAAGGTTCACCGCTCTCTCTTAAATGCGAGGCGTGGGGAACTCCGGAACCGACCCTGGAATGGATCAACGACGTCGGTCCTTGCCGCGGAGACGTGCCGGAGGGATGCACGCCAGTGGTAATCACGGAGGAGTACGTCAAACATCCCAAAGTGTCGGTGGCCAACGCCGGCGAGTACCGATGCCGAGCGTCCAACGGCAGAATGAGCAAAGACGACGTGATCAAAGTGGAAGGTAACTAGCGCATCGGTACTCCGCCAGTCTCAATAAAACTTCAGTTATCCCGAGCACATCGAGAGGAGTAGCCATTCTGGGCGGCAGCACTCGCTACGTGCAAGTGGGAACGGACGTAGAACTGCGCTGTCGTGGCACTGGCGGCTTCCCAGACAATGTGCGATGGGTGCGACTGGATGGCGATCTGCCGGCCAATGCCAAGGTGACCGAGCCGGGCGTGCTGGTCATTCAAGACTTCCAGGTGCTTTTTTGTCCCGTTCTTTGCGTTTTTCTACTGGCAGTGGGTGGTGTTGGCTGTAGGAGGAGGACTTGGGCCAGTACGAGTGCCAGGCGTTCGGTGTCAGTGTGAATGACGTAGTCAGTCGTGGCATGGTGACCATTGAGATCGGAAGTGGAACCGGAGTTGTCTATGTGCAGGGAGATTCAGTCAGGGTTGTCCAGACCGGAGAGTCGTTGGCTCTCAAGTGCTCCGTTGATTCCACGCAGGCTGGAGCTGGTTAGTCAATATCCCTTTGGATTGAAATCACGCTGCCAGTACTGTACAATACCAGCCAAGTACTAAGATTAGTCGAAACTTCCCTGTCTTCTAATAACTAGAGAGCAACAAAAATCTTTAGTGTACGCCTAAGGCTGGATTTGAACCGATGTACAGGATCTGTCAAAAAAGATTTCTTACTGTAGCAACCGTAAATCTCAACAGATTTGGCTGAATCTTTGTTGATTGAAAGATTGATAAGTTCTTGAATGAAAGGTCGCGAAATTTTTATTGAGATACTCTTCTTTGTTCCTGACACAATTTGCCCTCAAAATCGAATAGATTTTTGCAATAAACAACAGCGATTTATTCCATTGGACTTCATAATCAGATATATTCCAACTGCTTACGGATAACAACGAGGCTTGACACACACTGGATTACTTCACCAATAAAGTCTCGTTAGCCCTCAGCAGTGGGAATCTGTTTTGTTATGAAGTGCAACGGAAGAAGAAAACTCGCTTTTGTTCATTTTCAAAATCTCTGTTTCGCCTTTGAGGACAAAATATAACCCAGGAACTAAACAGAATATTTTAATAATAAAAATGTCACCAATTTTTCAAGCAAATTTGTGCCGTCGAGGGAGGTTGACCAAATTTTCTGTTTTTCCGAAAAGGTCGCCAAATTTCTCCCAAAAAATGCCGCCAAAATTTTTACAGGGGAGTCGTGGCGGGTATGGCCGGCGGAGGGGTGATTTTGGCCGGCGAGGGGTAACCCCCGGCCCATGTATGTATGCTTTCAAGAATTTATTTATCTTTTATTCAAAGCAGAGTGTTGAGATTTATGGTAAAAAATCTGGTGGGTTGTTTTTTTTGGCGGACCCTGTGTATTGATGGTTTGTAATAACGGTGACTTGTAGAATTCGCCGACCCAGTGTACACGTGGCAGATTTACCGAGAAGGCAAGGACAAAACGGTGGTCGGCCCCACTAACGACGGAGTGTTGACGGTGGATCGAGTGACGTCAGTCGACCACGGCCTTTATCAGTGCAATGTGAAAGGACAAGACGACAAAGTGCTCACCTACTGGGTGTCGGTGGTCGTAGAATCAAAAGGTCTGCTCACTCATCCTTCCCTACATAAGGTGCCCTCACGTTTTGCCTGTTCAGGGCCGCGCGTAGCAATTCTGGGCGGAGAGATCCAGACGTTCGCAGCGGGAGAGCGCGTAGAGGTGCGCTGCCTGGCCACCGGTAGTGCCGCGCACAAAGTGCAGTGGGTGCGCGTCGGCGGCGACATTCCCGACAACGTAGAGCAGCCCAGTCCCGGCGTCCTCATCTTTAACGACTTCCAAGTGCGACCGAAGTCTGACTTTAGAAGACTGACTAACTGGTTTAGGAGACCGATGCCGGCAAGTACGAGTGCCAGGCTTACGGCGTCAGCAAGGCAGACATAATAAGTCGCGGCTACGTGACGCTTGAAGTGAGTGGCAGTGGTCAGAATGGCAGACTGGTCTATGTGGACGGACCGAGCGTTCGAGTGGTGAAGCAGGGAGACGCGTTGGCGCTGAAATGCGCCGTCAACGAGAAGTTGGCTGGGGCAGGTAGTCAGCTTTACTCTGAGCCTCTTCAAACATTTAACGCCTTGTTTTCTGTCCGTTCTGCTGCACTGCACACCTGCAGTGCTTCACATCACCGCTGTTTAGCTAAAGTTCACTACACACTATTAGTATACGTAGCTTACTTGAATCTCATTCAAACTGTTCATACGTAAAGTTAACAGCAAGCCGTTTCTAGACTTTCCATGTATTCAACATGATTTTGGCATTTTTATTTTAACTAGAACTCCATTATCGAACGAATACCTCTCCAAAAAGTGCGTTGTTTTCTTCAGTGAATTTTTAGAACAAAAGAAAGAAATCAAATTGTACCACATTGCAAAAGTGAAAAATTTCTTTTTGCCTGTTTCTCTCTTACTGTACTGAGAAGCTTTCAGTACATACTGTATGTTAACCACTAAAATGTTTAAGCAAGTACGTACCTACAATTAGAGTGCGAACTGGTATTGGGTATTGGGTATTGGGTGTATTGGGGTGTTTTCCAGGTATTGGGTATTGGGGTTTTTACCCCCCAATACCCAATACTAACTGGGACAGGTAAAAATAGAAAAAAATCGATGTTGACCGGAAAAATTGATCTGAAAAAATCGAAAATGTTGATCGATGATACGGTTTAGGAAGCTGTTTTGGCGTTAAATCAACTAAACGTTAGTAGATTTTCCTAAAGTGTACGCTTTTCTAAGCGCTACACCAGTAATGAATTTCTCTGTTCTTATCTGAGATAAAAATGGTGACATTAGAAATGTCACCATAATGTACCAGTACCGTACCCATGGCTATTGCGGTGGTGCACACAATTTCCAGCCGACTTAGGAAAAAAATTCGCCGGAAATAAGAAACACGACTGAATTACGAAATATTAACTACCAAAACTATTAATTTCTGCTAATTTTACGCCCAAAATGGCTTCTAAATGCTTTCTGAAAGGGTAGTTTTTCAAAATTTTCTCGCTCTGCTTGGGCCACTGCCCAACCAGGCGTCTTAAAAATTTTAATTGCAGTGCCAAAAATCTTGTGTACACAACTGGAATGTACCTGTCCACTGAAATGTAATTTTTGGCCCAGCTACGCAAGTATTGGGTATTGGGGGTCTCAGGCATTGGTATTGGGTATTGGGGTATTGGGTTTTTCAGGTATTGTTCGCACTCTACCTACAATGTACGTACATATTTTTGTGTTAGACTTCTTTTTCATGAATTTTGAAATCAACCAACCACTATCCAAAGATGACCTGCTACTGTACATGTGCGTATGTCCAGTATAATTTTGAAGGAAAAGCTAACACCAGTAGAATTCTTTATACAAGCACGTATACAGCACACAATCTGTAGACCGCTGGTGTTTTAACTTCGTGTTTATTTGAATCGTCCACCACAAAGCTCGTGGTTAATTTTCAGTGTTACGTACTGTTTGTACCTAAATAATCTGTCTGTCTAAAGCCTACTAAAGTTTAAACAAGCTTGTGCAATTAATGAACTAAAAGAGGCATCGCAGAGCGGGGTGGGGTCTATTGTGCGTGTCAGTCTTGTCAGTGGTGGAGGTGGTGATGTGTTTGTGTTGTCAGATAACACGCCCACTTACATGCTCTACTGGGTGCACCACCGATTCGGCAACCTCATGCCCGTCATTCCCAACTACGAGGGCGGTCGTCTGCTGCATCTGACCAACATGCAACTGCACGACGCCGGCGGTTACTCGTGCATACTGGAGAGCACGACCGACGGCGCCAAGCTGGCCTGGTACAACGTGTCGGTGGTGGTCACGCAGACCAGAGGCGGAGGTGCTGGTCGGCGGATTTGTTTGACAGCTTTGCTCTGCTTGCTGCATGCCTTGTCTTTCTCCTACTAGCACCGGCTAACTCGGACCGAAGCGCAGATAGATAAAGAGCCGGTGATTTACAGACTTTGAGGAGGCGGCCTACACCTGGACCATTCTGCGCAACGGTCAGTTGGAGGACGTGCAAGGCCCGTCGTCCACCGCCGACCTGAAGGTGGATAGCGTGACTGAGCTCAACGACGGTCTCTACCAGTGCAGCGTGGCCGGCAAGGACGACAAAGTGCTCGGCACTTACTGGGTGGCCGTGGTGGTCTCGTTCAAGGAGAGAAGTAACTTTCCTTTGCTTGCTCGCTCTCTTTCTCTCTTTCCAGACTCTCTGGCTGCCTGCGCTCTTGCTGATACGTAGATAGTAGTAGAGTTGCTCAGATCTTTTACCTGGTTACCTCCGGCGTTTAGATCCAATGCTGCAAGACGGAGCGGCCGGCGCCGCGCTCGAACTCATTTGTCCAGTCTATGTGCTGCCCGGAAACAAAGTCACCTGGAAGCGATTGGAAGAACCGCTGCCTCATGACGTAAAGTACCAAGAAGACGGCCGAATTATGGTGTAGGTGGAGGGAGTGGTTGGTTAGGTTGGCAGTGCAGTGCAGTGGCTCGCTTACTTGCAGTATTCCCAACTTCCACAAAGAAGACGAAGGCTCGTACGTGTGCGAAGTAGCCATCGGGGACGCCTTTGCCTTCGGTTACATCTCGGCGCACGTGTCCGGTACTTTCAGTTGGCTTGACTGCAATCAGAGGTTGTATTCTAGAATCGGAGTCGATAATCAGCGTTAGCTTGGACGTGTCCAAAACGCAGCCAGTTGTCGGCGACACGGTGGTGTTTACGTGCACTGTTGTGGGAGACAAATCGGCTACCATCACTTGGGAAAAACAGGACGGTGCCATGCCTGACAATGCTAAAGTATGAATGAACTCGCTACTAAACTGTCAAACTCTAAGTTGCGCAGTCTGTAGATTTGAAAGGCTAGGTTAGGATTTTGTCGCTTTTCAAATGCCAATTCTTTAGAAGTTGTAGAAGAGACTGTTTCAGATCTCAGACAACCAGCTGACCATCACAGGCATCAGAGACGTTGACGGAGGCACATATAGATGTCTGGCAAGCACGCAAGTGGGCCCGTTGCACGCGGACGCAGTTTTGATCCTTGGAAGTAAACGGAAACGCCATTTGCTTAGGAAGCCTAAGCGACGGTCGGGTCGCAAGAACTCGGTGTTCGGTTCCTGGTTCGACTCCAGCGCCTATTAAGCGTGTACTATAGGCAATCAGTAACTTTGCTGTTTCAGTGCGTAGCTATCTATTCTCTCTGCTTATTATGCCCGAGCGAAAGTCACTCTCCAACTAATCGGGCTTTATATTTGGAGGAGTTTTTATAGCTTACAGTTTTTTATTTTTCTGGTGTGTGATAAGGCGGGTTCGCTTTTTCTTTTACTGAACAGAGTAATGCCCAACCAAGTACACAGTAGTGTTGCTAGTTGTGATTATGGTATAATAAGTGGCCCAGAACCGAAGTCGGTCGGTCGTGTCTGTCTTATCTAGTCGTTGCATGACGTTTCTTGCCTGTTGTATTATTATTGTAGCATGGACAGTGCCTACGTATCTCATCTCCATGTGGTGTATCGTTTTAGCGTCGCTTTTTGTGCTGGGCTTGAGGCCAGGAGGCGGGGCTTTGGTGTCGTCTAACCGCTCAGTAGTGCCTTGTCATCGCCAGACTCCGCCTCCGGCGCCGAGCTCCGCCAATCAGCGATGACGGCCAATCAATCAATCAGACAAACACTGCCCCACTGTTGACCCCGTGATGATCAAAGAGCTGTTTACTGCCAATTTGACTGCAAGTGCTATGTTTATTGCTACTGACACCACATGACTGTTGCTACATGACTGAAACCTTTGTACAAGGTGCTTGTTGATGTCCTTCTGCAAATAAAACCGTCCGTATCGCGTACGTACATCTGCCTGCTTCGTACGGTGGCGTCGTGTTTTGCATGTTGCTGCAGTGGTGTCGGATCGGATTTGGTATACGGTAACCTGCTTTACACTTTAAATAGTTAGGCTATTTGGATTAGGGTGATTTGTACGTACTGTAAAACCGGACAGTTTCTTAGACCTAAAATATGACTGAAATCAGCCATCGAAGCTTGCTAGTGACTGCCTTGTGTGCGTATTGAAAAACACTTACTCGTTTATATTTTAGCCACTACTGACGATCCAGCTGGAAAAATCATTCTTGGGGGTCAACCTATGACAGCCGCCGTTGGCATGGAAGTATGTTTTTATTCGTACAATCGCCACCGTTCAAGAACTAGCTGAACCCAACCCCTACAGGGTTTGTGTCGGTCAGGGGATTTAAAATTTATCAAGGGATTTTTGGTCTTGGGAAGGTCAGGGGAAGTTATGGGCGTCACTACATAAAAAAAATATGCATTCTGTAGGTTGCAGAAGTAGCAATGAAAGTGCATGTAATTCAGTAAATATCAGTGCGTTTTAGAAAGGTAATTTTTCAAAATTTTCTCTCCCTGGTTGGGCGGCCCACCAACCTCTTCAAACTACTAGACCTGTTAGTTCTGTGGTCCGACCTTTCAAACGCGTTTTTGAAGGCTGACTTTTAAAAATATTTTCGCCCTAGCAGGGCGGCCCAGTCAAGCCTCTTCAAACTAATAAAACTGTTGTATTGTATGCTCAGAATGCCTTTCAAACACAATTTTGAAGGCTGAATTTTCAAAATTTTCTCGCTCTGGTTAGCGGTAATACTGCACTTGCTCAGCACAATTTTTTGGGAACAAATATCACATTTAGTGTGAAGAATTTTTGAAAATGTCAGGGAATTTTTGGCTTTTGTCAATTAAAATCAAGGGAATGTCGAGGCATTTAGGATCGCCAGAGCGGCACGAACCCTGCCCTAAAGAAGAATGGAAATCTGGGCTTTATTACATGACATATGTACACGTATTGCTTTTCAGGCCAGAATCCATTGTCCTGCAGAGTCAGCCCCCGGTGTAGCGTCGAAAGTGACCTGGACGAAGGCCAACGGCGACGTTCTGATGTCACGTCATAAGGTAAAAAATGGCGTCCTAATCATTCGAGAATTGCAACGAGCTGACGCCGGCGTCTACACCTGCACCATCACCACTGACAAGCAGACGAGAGTTATGCTGAATGTCAGTCTGCACGTTGGAGGTGGGCGCTGCTTGGTCTGTTGTCCATTTCTGCAGTTTGCACTTTAGACTTTGTGCCTGCTTTCGAGGGTCAGGGATTTGTAGAACTGCCACCGTTGCCGGCCAAAGCTGAGACTGAGTTTGACATCAAATTCTCCTTCCTTCCTCGCGACACTGACGGTATAAACTGTCTATTGAAATTGATTGCATGAATCGGACCAGACAACAATTATAGGCATGCTGTTCTATTCGATCAAGGAAGAAGAGCCCGGTAAAGGCGACTTTGTATCGGTAGGATTGAGGGACAGCAGGATCGTCTACCGCTACAACGTGGGCGGAGGAAACGTAGAAATTACCAGTCATCGGCCGGTCACCATGGACGAGTGGCATTCGATCGTAGTCAAGCGAATTGACAATGAAGGTCGGTGGCAACTTGCATGCCAACATTTCAAAGTTGCAAGTCGGTAAGTCTAACTGCAGGAGTGTTGATAGTGGACGGCGAGCACGAGAACCAGGGCGTAGCTCCCGGCACTGAGATAAGCCTCGACTTGGCCAAATCGGTCTGGCTGGGCGGCGTGGAAGACTTTGAGACAATCGACAAAACCAAGGCTGGCTTCAGCAAAGGCTTTCACGGTGAGCGTTGGTTCCCTGCTTCGGCAGCAATGTACTGTACAAGACGAATTTTAATTATTCTGTTGCACTTCATATTATTGCAGTTTTTGACGGACCCTGTACGTACGTATGTACGTAGACAGACAGACAGACAGACAGACAGACAGACAGACAGACAGACAGACAGACAGAGACACACATACAGAGACATACATACATACATACATACATACATACATACATACATACATACATACATACATACATACATACATACATTCATACATACATACATACATACATACATACATACATACATACCGTCCGGTCGTGTTTGTCGATTGGTTGCGACCAGAACAACATAAGCAGAATGCTTCAGGAGTAATCAGCGAGTATGTAGTGAACGGAGTGCCGATTGATGTGGGAGTAGACAAAATCAGCTACGCGGGAGTTCAGCTGGGTAGTATGTGCGCCCGACGTCCGTGTCTGCACAATGGACAATGCGTTCCTGCACACCAACCGCAGGGCTACAGATGTTTGTGCGACGAATATCAGGGAATAAACTGCGAAAAACCTGGCCTCAAGTGCAAGAACGGTGTGTTTAAACTGTGTAGACTTCGGCCCGAGAATCTGTGTGAAAGCAGGCAGCAACGGTTTCAGGTGGCAAATGCGACGATGGTCTGTGCCTGGAAGTAGAGGAAGATGACTTTCAATGTCTTTGTCCAATCAACAAAACGGGCGCGCTGTGTAAAAAATCGGCGGAGATTACGGGCAGTCCCAGATTCGACGGAAAACATTCCTACATCACTTATAAACTACCTTCGCCGATACGCCAGAAATCGGCGGTATTATACGTTTGTTTCAAATCAGTTTTCGTTAACATGGGCAAAGATCGATTTTCTTCAAATATAGTTCACTGCACAGTTGGTAGGTACAGGTGTATATCTGAACCAGAACTGGAAACCTGTGTTTTTTACCTGAAAATTGAGAACCTGAACCTACTTGAAAATATAAGTACTTACTTACCTGGCACCTACTAGGTCCGTACCTACTGTACTTTTCAGTTTTTTCTCGACTTTTTTGCGAGTTAAAAAAACTGTGGGAGGAAAAGAAGGTGGCTCGCATTTTTTCATACTAAAAGGTAGAAACTTCGAGTAGCGCCTCAAACTTCAGTCCTAACAAGTCCTGAGTGCCCTAATTTTAGTCCAAATCTTCATAAATATCGCGATTGGGCGCTATCTCTAAATTTCCTCGCTTCGGCTTGTCAACGGATATTTGATAAAACTTGCTCTTGATGTCACTTTAATCCATACATGTAACAGGTCATCCGCCGAAGGGGGGTTGGGGGGTCTGGCCGGCCCGGGGGGTCTGAACCCAAATTTTTGGAGGGGGTTGTGTACTAAAAAACGCTCAAAAATCGAAAAAAATCGCAATTTTCGGCTACAAACCGTAAAAAATCGATAATTTGGTCTGAAATACTGTTGAAAGTGTGCTGATTTGCGGGCGATCTTGGCAATTTTCGAAAAAATTTTGGCAAAAATCGGTGGGCGTTGGAAAAATCGTCTCCGGGGGGCCCCATTCTGGCGGGTCTGGCCTAAGTCGGCTGGAGGGCAGACAGACACCCTGTTACATGTATGATTTAATCATAAGTTTGGTTGTCCACAACCCGTTAACAAAAGAAAACAAAATGTACAGTTTGTTAACTTTTTCTTGTATTTTGCTTAACAATTCGTACTTTTGTCTCAAATCTCTCAGAAAAATTTCTGGTAGTCAAACAGTTTATTTTCTTCAAATTTTTGAACTGAAAATTACTGTACGTATCTGTAGCACTGGTATTCTTTAAATTCATCAAAAATTGAGTCAACTCAATTATGGCCGTCTGCTAATGCCAAGTCCGGCAGGAGCGTTTTTGATAGCGCATATTGTACGTATTTTCGATCTATTTAACGTACTGTACCCCTGAACCTGGGTACTTTTGAAAAAAATACCTGAACCTGAAACGGAAATTGACTTTTGGAGATCGTTAACCTGGACTTACCTGAAATTTTGCAGTACCTACCAAATGCAGTAGATTGTATAAAAGTTAGGTATTTGGCTTCCCACTCACCGATCACATTAACTACGTAGCTTAATCGGCTGTTTTAGCTAAAGTTGAAAATTAAACCGAAAACAGTCAAAGACTCGATACTGTTCTACGCGGCCGACAACGTCAAAGGAACCGGTGATTTCGCAGGTTTGGCCATCAAAGATGGAATGCTGGAATACAGTTTCGACACTGGCTCAGGTACTGTAAGCAGAAAAAGTACACACAACGTCATACACGTGCATGGGGTCCCAGGGGGTCAGGGGACGAAAATAAACTCTACTAAATGCTTTCAGAAGCTATTAGCAAGCCTCCTGTTTCATTTTTAAGCCACAGAATCAATTTCGGCAACTACAATGTACGCACCCTTGGTCAAGGCGACTACGCACTGAACTCCAAATTTTGGTCGAAAATTCCGATGTTTGGACAAAATTTTGGTCGGTAAACGAGACTTTTAAGAAGTTTTTATATGAAAAATTTGATTTTTATCCAGACAATTATAATTTGCGCCGAAAATTGCGGTTTTTAGACAAAAATTGACCGAAAATTCAAATTTCCCGCTATAATTTTGAATTTCCCGCCGGAAATTTGCATATGGAATTGTAGAGCCAGTGCAAATACGCATGGAAACCCGGCCGTCCCCCTGAGCTGCCGACTATGCACTGTAGAACGTACGTAGGCTGCAATTGCAGGAGTAACCAAAGCTCGCAGCGAGACTGAATTGAAGCCAAATAAATGGTACGAGATTACGGTTGAACGAAACGAAGACGGGGCCAGCATAACAGTGGATGGAGAGCGAGTGAGCATCAGTTCCACCGAAGACCGGCCGGAACTGAGTTTGTCTGCACCGCTCTTTGTCGGTGGAACTTGGCCTGGCGTAGAGGTTGCTTCAGACTTCGGCGTCTCTGAATCGTTTAGCGGCTGTATCGAAACGCCGGTATGTCTTTTTGCGCACTTTCTTTCCTCAAACCTGTATAAATAAAAGGCCGTCCCTCCTGTTTCAAATTTTTGGCCACCTTTTTCTGCTTTTTTTCAATCCTGATAAGACATAATTGATGGGCGCCTGTCGTTTGTAGTGAACAGACGTGCTCAGCTGCCATTATAATTTGCTTCCAACTGCTGCTCGTAAACCTGAGCAGGTTAACTTTGCACTGGTTATGTACGGACCTATGTGTACAAGTACATCATAGATCAGCTTGCTATGCGCGGAAAGGAAGTCATTCCCTCGCTTCTCTTCTTATTTGGCCCGTTGCAGGTAGCAACAATGTTCTGAGCAAACCAATAGCTAGGGCAGTAGGGTACTCAAGGAATGTAAGGTGGGTACGCCCTTTCGGAAGTATAAAGAACAAATGGGACAAAAATTATGCATTATGTACTAAAATGTTCTATTAATTCTGTTAATTTTACCCTCAAATGCCTTCTGACGCAGTTTTCAAGGCTAATGTTACAAAATTTTCTCGCAAAAGGTTTCTTCAAATTTTTATCCCACTCCCCTTCAAATTGTTTGGTAGGTACGCCACGAACTAATGGTGCGAACTTTCAGATTGTGGCTAACGGCAACAACGTGGACTTGATAGCGGATGCGGTGGACAGCGCCAACATAAAGAGTTGCACGGCCGATGCTTGTCAAGGCTCTCCGTGTCAGGCGGGCGCCACTTGTGTTGCTTTGGACGACGACAATTTCGAATGTCATTGCGCACCCGGTAATTCATTGACACTACACTTTTATTCTCAACGCACTGTATGTATCGATTGGAATTAGATTCACAGATTCTTCTTGTAAGCTGCGGGTTTGGACTCCTCTTGTAACCAGGCCAGATAGTTGTACAAGTCATTCATTCGTTTGCGCCGGTCGTCCACCGGCATCTGTCCACTCATGTAGCCGTAGGGGTCGGAGTAGCTGCGTTTCACCGGGGAGCCGTAGTGACCTTCTATGGAGACTGGCTTCAGCACTTCCCACCAAGGGTCGGCTCGACGATCTGCTGCCACTGCGGTCTTTGCCAGCAGCAAGAAGGCCAAACCCAACAGCACACCAGGCAGCGACATGTTGGTCGACTAAAAGAGGGGTAATTAAAAGCCGTTAAAGACTCCTCGAGAAAATCATTATCGGCGTCGGGCAGGCGTCGCAGTATTGACTTAGGCTTGGTAGACCGACCTACAGTAATTGGCCGGGCGGGCCACACGCAGTGTGCTATTGTCTCTACGGCCTACCTCATTCATCCTGAAAAGACTGCAAACGACTCTATCTATCTAATTATTGTGCAAAACGTCTACTTCTCTACTTAACAGCAGATATAGAGGCTACGAATGGAAAAAGACAGCTGGATGGTGTCCGTCAGAAGGGATTTGCAGCAAGGACGCCCACACTTCTAGAACTAATAGCCGAAATTGGATTGGGCCGGTGGAAATAGCTTAGATTTAGGTGAGCCACGACCTTCCTCCAGTCGCTTAATGGCGATTAACAACCTCCGCTACGCGTCCATTAAGTTTTTGATGGCGTGTGCCGACCGTTTCCGATGTCTCCAGCTCAACTTACACGATCGGGCACCGCTTACATATCGAATTGCGTCCGGTGCGCGGAATTTGTATGCGCGCCGGCTAGGCGGAATTAGAAAAATACGCCGTCTCATGTTCGCTAATCACATCGGTTTTGTGACTCGTAAAAAAGCATAATTACGCTATAGTTCATTGCTCTCGCTTAACCACCGGTCTTCGAGTCCAGACTCAGCTCAGCTCAACTGCAGCAAAACAACTTGAGCAATTGCTGCTGAGGACCGATAGCCTCGGGATTTCATTAGGTAGAAAGCAGACCATTTCTCAAAACAACACCGAGTGATTTAGGTGAAGTTTGTGACGTCACCGCCTCCCCAGAGGAGCTATGCAAAGACATGGATTGTGGTCACGGTCAGTGCAAACCGGTAAACGCCACCCACACTCAGTGCGACTGTCAAGTGGGATGGTCGGGAGCCAAATGCGACGTCTGTAAGTTATGATTTATGTACTCTGAGCTTGAAAATGAACGTCTTTCTGCAGTTAAACCGGTAGAGAAACAAGCCTACTTCAACGGCAAAGCTTGGGTCGAGCTGAGCACCGACCTGATGCCGCATTTGACTTCGGAGAAGGAAGAGATTATTGAACTGAAATTCAAAACAACACAGAAGAACGGAGTTCTCCTGTGGCACGGACAAAAACCCGACAAACCGGGGGGCGACCAAGACTACTTGTCGTTGGGTTTGAACGATGGATTACTGGTTTTCTCGTAAGAAACAGTCAGTTTTTGTTCTTCTATCATTTCTTTAATTCCTTCGTTTAGCTACGAATTGGGAGGAGGACCTTCAGAAATCACCAGCAAGCAGGTGGTTAGCGACGGAGAAACTCATCATGTTACTCTGAAAAGGTAGTGTAGCCTAAGCATACGGATACATACAGTACTATAGACTGGATGGGTTGTTTGCAGAACAGGTCGCAAAGGCGTGCTTATTGTTGATTCGCAGGAAGCACAAACAGGTTCTTCCGAAGGCATTTTGGCTATGTTGAACACTGAAGGCAACATTTATATTGGTATAAGCAAGCTGACTTAATGCCAGTGTCTTCAAGTTCGGTCGGTCAATTCTAGGAGGCGTTCCCGATCTGGAAATGATGACGGGCGGCATACATGAGAGCAACTTCAACGGATGTATAGCCGATCTGAAATTTGATGGCAGATTAATTGACTTCATGGAAACGAAGGAAGACGGTGTCAACATCGAGCCGTGCGAGGACGAAATGGTGATTTAGGAAGACTGCTCTGTTCAGACTTTTCTCTCCAGCTCACTTTTTGGTGCTCACCGAATTCTGACAAAATACTCCATGATGATTCCTTTTCTACATATGTGAGATTTTTGTTTATGCCTATTTTATTATTATTATTATTATGTTATTATTATACCTGTCTATTGTCTAGCGCGTGTTGCACATGCGTACTGTAGTTGATGTACTAGCGTAACGTTAAACGAAAGAATTGAAACAACAGCTTCTTAGCTCGGACTTTGCCCCTATCTGTCGCTGCTCTTCAAATTTACTGGTTGCAACTGATTTTCATGTGCCAGTTTACTCTGTTGTCTGTGTAAGGGCGTAGACTGTTCAATCGTTGGGCCGCAGGCCTTTCTAACTGGTTCGATACCTATTACTACAGCGAGACTTGACTTGTCTTTGCTCGACTGTACTGTACATCTCTCTTTCCTGCACTTGGACACCATTACTTCTGAGCTGATCGAAAACTTCAAGCAAAATTCCGTCCGACAAAAAGTCCGATTTTCACCCCTTGTTCTTCACCAGAGTTCAGGTCTGTGCGTGATGATACTGGTTGGCAAAAGTCTATTTTTTAACGGCTTCAGGGCTGTGCGTGCGATCTTTTTGAAGACCCTCGCCCCCATAGCGCCTCAGTGAGCGTGTATTTGAGCTGCCACCCTCCACTTTTGGCGCAATTGTACAGCGATGTGCACCACTCTGAGTCAGGTTCAAGTTCCGGTCAAACTGGGGATGCTGCAGGAGAAAGTTGCTGTACGACCGTTTCCTGTCGGCACCCCCTCTCGTAGCTTAGCTCAGCTTGTAGCCTCGCAGCGCGTACAGATGGTAAGCCATTTTGAGTGTAGGTGCTGAGAGAAATATGACGATTTAGAGCGAGGATAGTGCCTTTTATATGGTTGACCTGGGTCGGGTGGTGGTGCAATGGAGGGAGTGGCATCGATTGCTGCCAAATGTGGAGGTCTTCTATGCGGTCAAGTGCAACGACGACCCACTGCTGCTTCAATTGATGGCCAACTTAGGCGCCGCATTTGATTGCGCCAGCAAACACGAAATTGACCAGGTTTGTATGTATGCATGGCCACCGCTCCATATCAGAACATTACCCCCAATTTGAATGAAAGGTGAAAAATTAGGTAAGGCATGTGCAATGGCGCACAGGGAATCAAACCCGAGCACCTTTGGATTGCCGGTCATTACCCCCAAGTCCGCAACCATCTGCTAGACTTAGGCTTTATGTTAAAAAGTATAGATCTTCAAGCTAGTTTAGGTAGTGACCGACCTGCTCTTCTAGTGGAAGCTCTTCTGTCTGTAGGTTTTGGCACTGAATGGTGTCTCTGCCGAGCAGATCATATACGCCAATCCGTGCAAGAAACGCAGCTACATTGGGCATGCTAAGCATCGCAATGTTCAGATGATGACATTCGATAACGAAGGAGAACTACACAAGATCAAGGACATATTTCCGACTGCACAGTGAGTGATTGGTTTTACTGTACTGTACAGTAGTCACTACGGTTTTGTAGACTTGTACTTCGACTGCGCGTTGCATCCGACGCTTCGGCCCAATGTCCACTGAACATAAAATTCGGCTGCGACCCTGCCTGCGCGGCGGGCTTGTTGCAAACGGCTTTCAGCTTGGGGCTGAACGTAGTTGGAGTTTCGTAAGTGAAGGAAATCACTCACTGTCAGCAGAGAAAAATATCAAGTGCAAACCGTCCAGATTCCATGTGGGCAGTGGATGCAGAGATGCAGCGGCTTACTCTGTGGCCATTGCTCAAAGCCGACAACTGTTTGATTTGGCTCAGAGCCTCGGTCATCCCATGCAGTTACTGGACATCGGTGGAGGATTTCCGGGGTTCGACTGCCAACTTATTTCCTTCGAACAAGTAAATCGTAGACACTGGCTGTTATTGTGCACCATTTCTTCTTAACAGATTGCCAGCGTGATTCGTGATTCGCTAGAACAACAATTTCCCGTTAATTCCGGCGTCAGAGTAATCGCTGAGCCGGGCCGGTATTTTGCCGCAAATGCTTACACTCTGTGCTGCAACATTATTGGAAAAACTCCTGTGCTGGCTTCCAGAATTACTGAGAATGGTTAGTCTTCTGATGTGTTCAGCAACAAATCTGACAATCTCTATAGGGTGAATTTTTTTCTAGAATCAGACGCCAATTTCCAAGGATTCATGTACTACATAGATGACGGTCTGTACGGATCTTTCAATTGCATTCTGTATGACCACTCGAATCCCGAGCCGGAACCTCTCTTCGTACGTAAATCTTGGTACGAATATGAATGCAGTCAGCTGAATATTTGCAGGAAAATGGCCGTCACCACTCATGGGCTACCATTTGGGGCCCGACTTGTGACGGATTCGATCAAGTGATTGTGAAATGCAGACTGCCAGAGCTGCAGGAAGGAGAGTGGTTGATCTTTGAAAACATGGGCGCCTACACAGCCGCCGCTGGGTCTCAATTCAACGGCTTCCCTAAGCCTGAAATGGTTTACTTTGCCAACGATGACATGTGGTATGAATGTCCCTATTGGTTCTGAAAATCCATCAGCATCAGAGTTTCAGGGATTTTGTGAAAGCGGCCGCCTGTGTGCCGGTGCGCCAATTGAGCGACAGTGAAAGTTCTAGCAACAGTGACACCAACTAAGGACGACCTTTGCTTAAAGATATTCACTCGATTATCGGTGTTGGGCAGGCTGTGCATTGTTTTATCGGTGTGGGTTGTGTTAGGTCCGTAAAAATAAACGGGATGCTTGGCATCGGAACAGCTCTAAGGGCCACAATAACGGTGGCAGTTACATGGGTTCGGTGGAATGACTGCGAAGCAATTGTTGGATGGAGAAGCCGACACCAATATGAAGCTGCCATCGACAGCTGCCGGCCATTGTTTTAAAACCCAACTCCAAGGCGAGCCCGGACTGGCAGCGAAAACTTTAAAACAATTTAATCTGGCCCTGATATCCTGCTAGCACTTTGAACCTTGGCACATGTTCCGTGTGGTTCTCGTTTGGGCTCTTTTCTCGCTACTGCCGTTTTCTGAGGCCGATTACAATGAACGGAGATTATACAGAGATTTACTGGCCAACGTGGACACGTTCGGAATTCTAGAACGACCAGTACAAAACAGTTCCAACAAAGTGACGGTGTATTTGGGGGTTGTGCTCCAGCAGCTGATCAATGTGGTACGGATTTTTGTTCTTTCACCGTAACCTGAACCGTTGACAAGGTAAATCACACCACTTTTAGGATGAAAAGAATCAAATCGTTCAGCTAAATGCATGGTTAAAATATGTAAGTTAAAGCCTGAGTCAACATTTTAAGGGAAATTTTGGCTCAGACTGTCTATTAGTAGTGAATTATTAGTGATATGGTAACTATTATCAGACTTGGAATGACTATAAACTGAAGTGGAATCCAGAGGATTACGCGGGTATTAAAGACATTCGGTTGCCCAGCAAGAACCATGTTTGGAAGCCTGATGTTTTACTTTACAACAGGTTTTTGTGGTTATTCTTCTATCAGCAAATAACTGTTTCCAAATTTAGTGTTGATTCGAACTTTGACTCAACCTACCCCACGAATCTGGTTGTCTACCAAACTGGAGATGTACGGTGTTGCGTTTTGTGACAACACAGATACAGTACGTGCGTTTGAGTTGCAGATAAATTGGATCCCGCCTGGAATTTTCAAAATCAGCTGCAAAATTGACATCACCTGGTTCCCGTTTGATGATCAGGACTGCTTTTTTAAGGTGAGACCAAGTAATGTAAAGTAAGTAAGTAAAAGTTTTACTGTTGCACAGTTTAAATGCTTCAGTTTGGGTCCTGGACTTACGACGGTACGAAGATGGACTTACAACCGGATCCTGAAGGATTCGATATGTCTGATTATTTGGACAACGGAGAATGGCTGATTAAATGTGACCTAAACTTTTAAAAACACCTACACGTACTGTACATACTAAAATGACTTCTAGCAACAACTGTAATTCGGAAAGAGAAGTTTTACGCTTGCTGCCCAGAGCCGTACCCCGACGTCAAATTCTTTCTGCATTTGAGACGGAGAACGCTTTACTACGGATTCAATTTGATAATTCCTTGCGTTATCATCACATTGATGACGCTTCTTGGTTTCATGCTGCCGCCAGATGCCGGCGAGAAAATTTCGTTGCGTACGCTCTATTTATTATTTAAATAATTTATCTACTGTACGTACATCATTGACGTGTTGTAGAGATCACAGTCATGTTGTCCATCTGTTTTTTCCTCAATATTGTCTCTGATATGACGCCGCCTACTTCAGAAGCCGTGCCTTTACTCGGTGCCAGATTTGGACTGTTAATGTTTTCTAAAATAATATGCTGTCTTCAGGTACCTTCTTTTCCTGTTGCATGATACTAGTGGCGGTGTCAGTTGTTTTTACGGTTCTCGTGCTCAACTTGCATTTTCGGACCTCCGAAACGCACCGAATGAGTAGAATTGTAAGAGTTTTTCTGCTAATACAACCAACCTGGCTTTTCTTTTTATAGACCGAATCACTGCTTCTGCATTGGCTGCCGTGGCTGTTGTTTATGAAGAGACCAGGCAAAGAAATCAAGCGAAGCGAGTTGCCCGAAATTTTTGTCGTTAAAACCGACTCCACCCGGTCGGTCTCAGATCGGAATCTAATCGAAAACGGAATTAACTTGGACACGACCACTGTCGAGAGACGAATGAAAAAGTGTTTCAAGCTGATGTCAATCACCCAGTCAAATGATCTGGACGCTGAGGCTCAAGCAAAACTGCTTTTGCTACAGCGGATACACACTGAACTGAAAGTAAGACTGTCCCGTTCCGTAGCATTAACCCCACTCTCTCGCCTAACAAATAAAATGGTATGGCGGCGTTTTCCCTCTGAACAACAACAACAATCTTTGGCCTCAAACTTTGGGTTTTAGGTAATAAATGTAGGTTGGGGTTTGTTCCTCGCCTTAGGGCGGATTAATTAGGGGCCGCGGCCAGCTCCGCGAACAATAGAGTAGAACTATCGTCCTACAACCTTGGGGTAAGCCCATTTTCCGCAACCCCCAAGCGGATTTTGGAGTCGTTGAAACACTTGGCTTGGGCTAAAAAGTACAAAAATTTATGACGCCAAAATACTAACTGATGACTAAGATATGGTTTCCAGACTGTTTCCAAATTGGGATTCCAGAACTCCTAAAGATTTGAAGATTTATAAACCCTAACCGTACAGTATTCAAAACCCTAATTTGGCGTATCAGAAACTCAAATACGGTTTCCTAACTACTACTAAATAGGGTTTCAGTAACTTTAATCAGAATTTCAGAACACTAATTTGGGCTTCCAAAACTCAAATAGTGTTTTCTTGCCACAATAGGGTTTAATAATTGTAATCGGGATTTCGAAACCCTAATTTGGATTTCCAAAATTCAAATAGTGTTTTCTAGCCACTAATAGGGTTTAATAACTTCAATCAGGATTTCGGAACCCTAATTTGGGTTTTCAAAACTCAAATAGGGTTTTCTAACCATTAATAGGGTTTCAATAATTGTAATCGGGATTTCGGAACCCTAATTTGGATTTCTAAAACTCAAATAGGGTTGCTTCCTAACCACTATTAGGGTTTCAATAATTGTAATCGGGATTTCGGAACCCTAATTTGGATTTCCAAAATTCAAATAGTGTTTTCTAACCACTAATAGGGTTTCAATAACTGTAATCGGGATTTCGAAACCCTAATTTGTATTTCCAAAACTCAAATAGGGTTTCTAGCCACTAATGTCGCGTGTCGCGTCTTGGCCATGGGTAGTTTACACTATCCCGTGTGTAATGGCTCGGCACCCGTGGAAGCGGTGTGTTTGTGAGTTAGAAACATGTCGAGGCGATGGGAAGTAGTCGACACAAAGCCCAACCCAGGCCGTCGAAAGTCAGCAATGGCAAGTAGAGAAATGGGAACCAAACCTTAGCTGTCGTGCACACACGGACAGCAAAAAGGGGAGGGTTGTTGTTAAGGAGGCTGCCGGACCTTGTGTCTCTTCCTGCTCTATAGCAGTTGGCTACTCCTAGTCCAAAAGGACAAAAAGTTACAACAACAACTAATAGGGTTTCAATAACTTTCTTTAATCAGGATTTCGGAACCCTAATTTGGGTTTCCAAAACTAAATAGGGTTTAACCAGTAAATAGGGTTTCGATAACTCTAAAGGATTTCGGAACCCTAATTTAGGTTTCCGAAACTAAAATAGGGTTTTGGAAACGTTCTGAGCGGCCGTAGATAGCTCGGAAAGTTTTGAGTTGTAATATGTCCTGCTTGGCGTCCTAAATGGCCAGGCCAGATTTCGGAAGTCCTACGTCCTAAATTATTTTACAGTATGAATACGTTGGGGGGGGGTGAAAGGACGTATACAAAACTCGTCCAACATTTACGTAATTGGTCCGTTTTTGCAGTTTATCACAAAACGGATGGCGGAAGAAGATGAAGAAAAGATGATCGAAAGCGACTGGAAGTTTGGGGCAATGGTAGTGGATCGTCTTTGTCTTTTTGTTTTTACTGTTCTTATCTGCTCTTCTATGTTGGCTATTTTGTTTTCTGCTCCTTTTCTGGCTTAGCAGATACACTGTTTGTATAGTGTACAATAAATACAGTATGTATTGAAGAGAGAGCGCAGTTTACTGACAAAACAACAATGACAAAAGGGTTAGACCAGTGAGTGTTATATAGTGTGAATCTATCAGTATGTAAATCTACATGCAGTACATACTCCTAAAATGCACGTTTCAAAAGCCCGTGCACTGCATTATTGTCTGCGAAATGCGCCAAAAAACGCTGAAGCTGCCAATAAAACTTCGGTCTGGAGGCGGGCAAAAAAGCTTGACACTCTGGAAGGGCTGAATGATAAATTAGAACTGTTGGTCAGCTGGTGCTTAGCCCGAACACTTGCTCTTTTGTTTAAAACAAACTGAGCGTTCGCTTCTGTTCTGGCGCACGATCTATAGCTCCATCATGTTGATATCGAAATATCTCTTCCTCTTCCTTCTGCTGCTCTGCTACGTTGCCGAAGCGAAGAAAAAGAAGAAAGGATTTGTCAAGAAAAAACGACGCAAAGGAGATGAAGAAGACGGCGAAGGTGGAGCGACGAACAGCATTTTGAGTGAATATAGCGAAAGAAAACTCTACGCCCATCTGTTGGAAACGCAAGACAAGGCCACTCTGCTTGAGCGACCGAGTCATAACAGCTCTGGCAAAGTTACTGCTTTTGTCAGTGTATCTCTGCAGCAAATTATCAATGTGGTGCGTCTGCCTAACTATTCACGCAGCTCGTTTGTTCCTTCTATTGATGTTTTAGGACGCTAAACAGCAGATGATGACGCTAAATGCCTGGCTTACAATGGTACTATGTTTATAAATATTTTTCAGTTAAATTGTTTATTTGTAAAACTCTGTAAATTAACCAATCGATACGTTTCGTAGGCATGGAATGACTATAAGATGCGCTGGGACCCGAAGGATTTCAATGGGATTGGAGACATTCGAGTTCCTAGTGATCAAGACTTTCTTTGGAAGCCAGACGTGCTCCTGTACAACAGGTACAAAAGCTAAAAAAATGTGTCGAAACCAAACTAGAAATTTTCAGTGTTGACTCTAATTTTGACTCAGTGTACCGCACGAATTTTGTGGTGTACAGTGACGGAACGGTTTGATTCGTAGCAGTCTAGTATGACGATTTTTATTTCCAACACATTTTCAGATCAATTGGGTGCCACCAGGGATTTTTCAGATCAGTTGCCAAATCAAGATTGCTTGGTTTCCATTCGATGATCAGGAGTGTTTCTTTAAAGTGCAACCTAGATTGTTTGTTCCTAACCAGTTCATACAGTCGTTCATCATCTTTAGTTCGGTTCTTGGACATACGACGGCACTAAACTCGATCTGCAGCCTATGGCAGAGCCGTGGGATTTGGGTACTTACCTTGTGAATGGAGAATGGGAACTGAAAGGTCTGGTCTGCATAGAATTTTTTGTCAAATGGAAACTTGATTACAGATACAACAGTGATTCGCAAAGAACGATTTTATGCTTGCTGCCCCGAGCCATACCCTTCGCTCAAATTCGTGATGCATCTGCGACGTCGCACTCTCTACTACGGATTCAACTTGATCATCCCATGTGTTGTTATCACACTGATGACAATTCTCGGCTTTCTGTTGCCTCCAGATGCCGGAGAAAAGGTTTCCTTGCGTACGTAAATCACTACAAGCATTGCGAAAAATCAAGTTTCCTGCAATCGGTTTCAGAAATTACGGTAATGCTTGCTATTTGTGTGTTCCTGAACATGTTGTCTGTCATGACTCCTGCCACTTCTGAGGCAGTTCCGCTACTTGGTAAGTCTGACTGAAAATGAAAATTTTGTGGTGAACAACTAACATCTTTCATAAATCTACGAACAGCTTTGCAGTGTTTGCATTTAAGGTTACTTTTTCTGCACATGTATGGTACTGGTAGCGCTGTCAGTTGTTTTTACGGTGGTCGTCCTCAATTTCCACTTCCGCACTTCTCAAACAAACCGAATGGGGCGAGTTGTGAGTGAAAATGCAACAGTTGGTTGGTTTCAACGTTGATCTATTAGACCAAAGTAATTCTGCTTCACTGGCTTCCGTGGGCGCTGATGATGGAGCGTCCGGGCAGAAAGGAAAGACGACGCGATCTTCCCAGTCTGTTCAAAGTCTCGCCGGCCGAACGGGCCGAAGATGCGGCCGAAGAGAAAGACGACCAAGAGGAGAAGTCGCTCGAGAGACGACTGAATGAATGCTTCAGACTGTTTTCTCAAAGTCAGCAAGGAATAAAACGGGAATCGCAAGCCAAACTACTTCTACTGGAACGAATTCACGCCGAACTGAGAGTACGTGTGTATCTGGAAAATCTCGGTAAATCGTTCGACTGCGTTTTGCAGTTCATAACAAAGCGAATGGATGATGCGGATGATGAAAGTGAGGTGGAGAACGATTGGAAATTCTCGGCGCGAGTCATAGACAGACTCTGCTTTATTATATTTACTTTTCTTATATCCATCACCTCTTGTGCCATCCTCTTCTCAGCCCCGTACCTTGCCTAATTTTTTTGTTATTGCCACTACCAGGTTTAGCACCTGCTCATTTGTGCACAAGTGCGAAAATAAATGCAACATTGCTTTTTTGACGTCACTTACTCAATACTACTACTAATTGTTCAATTTTCTAGATTATTTTTTGATGGGTTTCATTCACAGTATCATTGAAATTTATAAAAAATACTGCAGATATAGATTTTTAATCATCAATCATTATAGATTTTGGAATTTGGTTAGAAAATTATTTTTATATTTTGCAGTATGTATCAATTGTCCTCACAAAATACTATACTGTACTTTTTCCTACAGTTTAGTGCAGGTTAGGTACATCTATGATCACCTGTTGTAGATGTACATAATGCCATAGCAGCGCACAACCTACCTCCACGATTTTCTTTACAACATCATCTAACTATACCAAAATTCACAATGTAAATCCAAATCAGGTCAAACCTAATTATTTGCAGCAGATTCCTTCTCTAGCTTGTTTATCTTCTTTTCGTAGTAGTCGCGCTTCAGTTTAAGCACCTTCAACTTCTCAGCCTCAACAAAATCGCTGGCAGTTCTACCACCGACCGCTGGCTGTTCAGCTACAAAACACAAGCCAAACTACATTGTACTCACGTATTGTTTGTTGTATTTACCGTTCAAGGGTGTACGTATATTTTCCTCTGCAGGGGCTCCGGAATTTGACGTCTGCTTCCTTCGTTCCGTTGACACTGTTTTCTTCTCAGCTTCAATTTTGCGGTTTCTCTCTTCCTCTACTTTCTTTCGTTCCTCCCTCTCTTTTCGCTCCTGCTCTTCTTTCCGCTTAGCCTCTTCCTTCTCCCTTCGTTTCTGTTCTTCCTGTCGCTTTCTCTCTTCGAACGCCAACACCAAACTGTCTATGACGTCACAGATGGTGGCGAACCGCAGATCGCTGATCATGTGACGGTCGCCTCGAGTCATCGTTTCGATCTTTGTATCTTCGGTCTCCAGTTTCTCCAGCAACTTTACAACCTCGTCGTAGGGCGAGCGCGAATCGCGGAAATGATGGACGAAACGGACCGGACACTTGACTGGAATTCGAAGCTCTGAAACAACATTCGTGTCCTATCTACTACACATCAAAGCGGTAACTGCAGTCTGGTCTCGTAGACTCAATGTTGCATGCAAATTTGACACCCACCTTTGGTATCCAGCAAATGGTATTCTTTACTCTCCTCCAGTAATTTTTTGGTCACCACATGATCGTTGGGCTCGTTGGATCCCTGAAACCAGTGCGCCTCTCCGTTCTCGACCGCCTTGCGTTCGCTCTCAGTCAGACTGTCCATGAGTTTTGGGAAGAAGTCGCAGGCGGTGGAGATTCCCATCACGCCGACCACCTTGGATGCCAGTTCAGTGGCCATCACCAGCGCCAGCCAAGCACCCATGTCGTGTCCGATCAGAATGTACGGTCCGTCTTCAGTCAGTTCTTCCAGAATGCAGCTGACATCTTCGACCCAGTGCTCAAAACTCATGGACGACGCATCCAAAGCACTGGTCTGGACCTTTAACTCGTCTGTAATGGTGCCGTTGACATCGTCGCCAGTCGGTGAGGCATCGTCGGCACTGTTGACCACAGGGATGTTCAGCGTTTCGTAGACGTTCTGACTACCGGCAGTGAACGGACTGCTGTTGCCAAAGATAGTGTTTGGAGCAGACATGGTCTTCCATACCGATGAGCCTATGTCTGAGTAGTCGAACCTGAAACAAAGTACCCTCAGCCCTTAAAATGGAAATAGATCACATGCCTAAACGGCTTCTCTGAGTATGCATAGTGAATTAGCAACGTGCTACAATCGAAGAATATGAGCACTGTTAAATTTTGGCAAATGACGTCACTACAAAACTCACCGAATTACAGAATAGCCTTCAGAGGTAAGATATTTCTCGATCTTGTCGCCTAACTTGTCCTGACTCATCTCGCTCATAAAACCACCGATGTACAAGAAGCCAGGTCTTTTCGTTCCCTGTACCTTGCGATATCCCAGAGGCGGAAGCGGAGGTTTCCGGTACTTAAATTTAGTCTCCGCTTCTATCTTCATCATGTCAGCAGTAAGACAGTTTAGACACACAGGCGATTTGGTTGGCAGACTCAATAATTTTTCTAGAAACGTCTGGCAACAACTGTAGGTCGTGCACTGGATAATTACTCGAAAACTGAGACACCGACTCTGTTTTGTGCTGGGCCAAGATGGCTAGCTCGGAATTTATGAAAAATGCTACGAAAAATCGGCCGGATAAACAGTTTAAGCCGATGCCAGAACTGAAATATTATTATCGAAATACGGTACCTCCGATTGCTTACATCAGAACGTTGGGAAAGAAACGACCAGGCGTCATTTTCTGCAATGAGTTCATGTGCACCCTGAAGTCGGAAAAGTCTGAACTGCTGGAAAAATATGCCACTGACAGGGGCCATTCCTACATTCGGTAAGCTTCTTTTCGCAGATGCGTACGTGCCATAGAATAGGTAATTCCCTTTTTTCAAGGTTCGATTACACGGACCACGGCGACTCCTATTTCAAAAAGAAAACGGCCAACGAGCCAATCGACGAGAAGAATGTGCTTAGCCCTTTTCCGGGACCGAAACCGCTGAAAAATGAAGAAAAGTGGCTCAGTTTCAAGCAATGGAAAGCGGACGTTGAAAACACAATGGATGAATTTTCAGAGGTAGAGACACTTTATTCGGAAACTGCAGTTATACAGGCTGTCAGCACGTTCAAACAATAATCGCCACTCTCCAGTACGTACAGTATGCTTCCCCTTCCAAATATTTTTCAAACGTCTTGCAAATTAAAACTTGTCTTTTGATTTTTGCGGCAAAACGGCAGATAATAACGCTTTTACGTGCAAAACGTTTCTATAAATTGCTTTAAAAAGCTCTTGCTCGCGCAACGTTTTTTGTAATTCTTTAGGGTCCTCAAGTACTGATTGGGGATGGATTCGGCGCTTGGTTAGCCCTTCTGGTCGCCTTGGAACGACCGGAAAAAGTTAAAGGAGTGTTGTGTCTGTCAACAGGAGTGGATATGATGGCTCGATACATGAATTGCATGTTCGACGACGGCGAGAAAGAGAGACTGCAAGCGGGAGAAGTGATCTGGGTTCAAGACCACCCACAAGGACCCTACGTTGGCGCCAGAAAAATGGTCGACGAGAGTAGAGACTTCGAATTACTGACCAGAGAAGGTTGGACACTCGTTTGCGCACCCGCCAACCGGCGAAGTTCCTTGATAAAACTTGTTTTCTTAGCTTAAGCCTAAACCATAGACTAGGGGATGGTCGGCGGCTATGGGAAAAGGAGTGGACCTTCTTCCATAATAAAGCATGTACGTAGTTTCAGGCAAGTTGCCGATTCGCTGTCCAGTGCGGTTCGTGCATTGCATGGAGGACACCCTAATACCGTATGGTTGGGTAAAACGGCTCTCAAACAAACTGCAGAGCCAGGACGTTGAGGTTTATCTGAAGAAGTCCGGAGATCACAGAATGACTACCGAAAAAGACATGGAACTGGTTTACAAAGCCCTCGACTCTATTCTGACATTGTTTTAATACGTGAACTACAGTCAGCCATCCTTATGTAACCCCAACCTTGAAACAGGGCAGGCTGCAAAAGCATGTCATGGTTTATCAATAGTAACTTCTTGTCTACTCTATTTGCTGTGACTATTTGCACACGTTAGTGCAGGTTTGTCAATCCAAAACATTTTGTTTATTGAGACGATGTATCTAATCATTTGTAGTACTGACAGTTACACTGAAGTTGTTCTGGTATCGTGTAGCAATCTGTGTAGTGATGCTTTGCCTTCCGACAAAACTGTTGACATAAGACTTTGTGAGCTTCTAAAAAATGCCGCACGTAGTGGCAGTAGAAGTCTGTGTCACACTTACTGTAACAGGTACCCTTATAGTTAAGGTCGGGTCCACAGAAACTGGCATTGCACTGCAGTTTTCGTTTACCATGTCGTTCTACGTCACAATTGTAATCAGAACACTTCAATTCTTCACTGAACTTTCTGCACATTTTGTCTTGCGCTGGACCTACAGCAACTTAATGGTCATAAACCAACCAGTTGACGGCGATATAAAGCGGTGAACGTCAGAACGGACAGAGAAAAGATGTGTTTTGCAGCTTTGCTTGAATTATGTTGGGTCTAGCCTTCTCTGTACAGTCCAGTGAGGTTAAAGCCTTCACCTATACGCACAGGTACTGTACGCAGATACAATACATACTCTATGTCAAGTCAGTCTCCCTCTACCTCATCTGAAGGCTGACGAATGACCGTTATGAATTCAAATATCTTAGCATTACTGCAGTTTTCTCCGTGTGCTTGATATATGACTAACAACGGTACAACCAGCAAACATGACCGCAACATTGTGATGTAACAGAAACCAGGACAGACGACTACAACTAACTACTTGCTGTCTGGTGCATTTAATAAAAATTCTGGACTGCAGAACTCGTGCTACAGCTTAATCAAACAAACGCAGTGCGTTCAATGAAGAAACCGTGAATCAAAATGATGCACTACTGCATAGATAGACTATTTTAGCATACTGTAGTGAAGTATGGGACCTGATACATGCCGAACATTACAACTTGACTTGATCACCACTTTTTAATATTTCAATTGAAATCGCGGTAGATCTAATAGTAAAAGATTTCTGGCAACGTTAAGTATGTACCTGCGTGCCTTGTGGACTTTAGTGTACATTCTTTGCTTATCTGATCACCCACAATTTACGACCTGCACACTCCGCTGTACTTTCTCTGCTATTGTACGTGTAGAACAGGACACCCACCTAAAACTGCGATATGGCCAAACTATTTACGCCTGGACCTCTAAACACATCGTTAGCGGTAAAGGAAGCCATGTTAAAGGACGCTGGTTCTCGGGACATCGAATTCATCGCAACAGTAAAATTTGTTAGAGAAAAACTGCTTGAAATCGCCGATGCAAACTCCGAGACCTTCACCGTAGTCCCATTGCAAGGTGCCGGCTCATACGCAATCGAAGCAGTTTTGGCGAACGTCATCGGGAAGAAGAACGGAAAGGTGTGTTAGTGTAGTTGATTCCAAAGGTAACTGTTAAGCCGACCTATGTAGGTCTTAATTCTAAGCAACGGAGCGTATGCCGAACGCGTGCGTTTGATGTGTGTCCAGTCGGTTTACAGTCACGAGGTTCTACGGTTTACCGAGGAGGAACAAATGGATTTGTCACAGATCGAACAACATCTCCGTCAGTACGGAAGTCACTACGACCTTGTGACGGCGGTGCATTGCGAGACGAGCACTGGCAATTTTAACCCAGTCGATAAAATGGCTGCATTGGTCAGAAAACACGCACCCGGTGAAACGAACGAAAGAAAGAAAGCTGCTTACAGTGTGCATCTTGTTTTACAGAGGCATTCTTTTTCGTCGATGCAATGAGCAGCTTCGGGGCGGTGCCGCTGAGTATGAATGAAGCTCAAATAGATTTTTTGGTGAGCTCGGCCAACAAGTGCATTCAGGGAGTTCCAGGTTTCAGTTACGTTATCGCGCGAAAGGCGGCACTCCAACAATGCGCCGGGCGCTGTCTTAGTTGGTCGTTCGATCTCTGCGCCCAGCTCAATGGTGAGTTTCTGTTGGACTTTTGAAAGCGAAGCACAGACCAACAAAACAGTAGATACCATATAGTCTCGATTAGAAGCCCCTATCGAATAGACGCCCCCGTCAAGCAAGTTCGAAAAAATAGAAGCACAATCTCGAATATAAGCTTGTATATATATAAGCCCATGCAGGGCTGTTTGTTTTCCGGAAAAAAACTCAAGCCGGTTTTTTTCCAGTTTTTTTCCTGTTTTTTTCCGGTTTTTTTCCAAAAGTTATTTTCCGAGATGACAGAAAAAAATTTTTAACAATCGCTTTTTATTGCAGAATTCAACGAAATAGCGTGAGTCTTATTACAAAATGCATTAATTTCATGTTTTAGAGTAGTAATTTGATTTTAAAACACCAAAAATACAAAAATAAAAGTTGCCTGAAAATGGTACCAATATTTTTTGCGAAAAACAGCTAAGTTATGCCATGGAAATGTTTGTAAGGTTTCTATTAACGTAAATTCAAAGCATTGGAAGCGAATTTAACCAGTTATTGTGCCTATTTCCTTTAAAAACTTACTTGAGTTTTTTTCCGCATTTTAGTTTTTTTCCGAGCCCCTAGGAAAAAAACCGGTTTTTTTCCGGAAAAAAACGAAAAAAACCGAGGAAAAAAACCGACCCAACAGCCCTGAGCCCATGGGCTTGTATTTGAGACAAAACCAAAAACATTATAGTGAGTTTTGAGGTAAAACGGTAAGAAGTTGAGAATCTGGCATTTTAGTTAAAATTTACTTGCTCTTGAATGATGCTCAACAGAGTCTACTGTAAGAATTGATACTGTAGTTGCTACAAAAATGGTTTGTACGCATGATGATGGAGTCAATGAGTTTACATAGAACTCGAAAAATTAGAAGGCCCTCTTGATAGACGTCCGCCCATCTAAAATTTGAAAAATTTGAAATTCTAAAAAATAGAAGCCTAGGGCTTCTAATCGAGAAAATACGGTAGTTTAGCCTTAAAGCAACTATTTCGAATAGGGTGTACATAGATTTAGAGAAATCGCAGCTTGTGACATGTAATTACAGTTATGTAAAGGTACGTAGTAGGTCTGGAGTCGAATGGCCAATTCCGTTGCACTCCGCCCACTCATAGTCTACTGGCATTCAAGCAAGCATTGTTGGAATTTGAAAAGGAAGGCGGTCTGCCTGGACGCGAGGCTCGCTATCGCAGAAACAACCGAATTATCCGCGATAGCATGAAAGAGTTGGGGTTCAAGACTTTATTAGACGAAGACTTCACCTACATAATCACATCCTTTTTGTGGCCCAAAGACCCCAACTTTGACTTTGAGATGTTCTACAGAAAACTGAGCGAGCGGGGACAAGTAATCTACCCAGGAAAAGTGAGCAAAAAGGATTGCTTTCGTCTTGGAAACATCGGCGACTTGCATGCTGAAGATTTCCACAACTTGATGAATTGCATCAAAGAAGTGCTTACTGAAATGCAGGTTGAAATACCGGTCAGAAATTGATTGCAACTGTGGTTAGTGCCTAAACGCTCTGGTCTAAACGTTTATTTACAAACAATACAGCTGAACTAAATCCAGTACACACAAACTACATTGTACACCTTTGCAAGCAGAAGATTGAACAGCAAGAAGCGCAATAAAAACTCTATGGTTTTCTGTGGTTCAACATAATACCTGCATAACTGGAAAGAGCCGAAGGCAAAACATAATAAATAAATGATATACTCGAACAAATGCAAAACGAGAACAAATCAGAGGACACTCTCGACGTGTATAAAAGATCAACAAAAACTCAACAATAACGTAGCATAATTATCGTAAAACAATTTCTAAAACGTATGATTGCTACGAAAGACAACTCAATCTTTGTAATTCAAGTAGAAAACTCTGCGTAAAGCTCTCCGCAGTTGTGAAAACTACGCAAGCTCAAACGCAAAATAAAAACAAACCAAATGAACTCTTCGCTGATGGTTTAGACTCGTACTGGTGAATCTGATCTCACGAGTGCATTATCAGCGGCAAGGCAACAGGATTTCGTTAATTTTGTTGGAAGGATAACCTGTGTGACCTCAAAATAAATGCGAAAAAGAAAACAGTTCTTCGGAGCATAGTATTTCGTTCGCAAATTGCTAGCCCACTATCGCGGCCTAGGGGAAGGGGATAAACTCTGAAAGTGGTACTGTACAATGTAATAAAAGTATTCAGAGAACATGCACCAACGGCAGCAAAGAGCTCCAAAACTGAACGAGCGTAAGACCAACGGAGAATAAGTGACATAGCAGCAGCGGCGAACTGAACGGCTGAGGTCAGACCTCTAAGACATGAGTAAGAAGAGTACCGGCAACTGAAAACAACGTAGGCAAGAGATCTGAAGTGTGAAGGGCGTCAGCGGACTAGAGAAAGTCAACATAATAAACGCAGCTGCCACAAGAAACAGAGGCACCATTGTCGAGATGAAAACGACGAGAAAAACGAACGGAAGGAATCAAGAAACCATAAGGCCCCGCAAAACCAAAATCACCCAAAAACAACCCAACTAAATCAACTGATTTTATTTCGCGCATAGCACACGAACGAACAAAGCCATCAATACTGCAACAAAATAAAATTGTATCAGAAGAGACTTAGGCAGGAGAAAATTATAAAGAACGGAAATTATGTACTGTATGTACCGCTTTTCTATACACTTTATAGAGGCTGGGTTGAGTTTCAACGTGCCACGTCATGTTTACGCCACACTCAGCGTAAACGCGCAGCACAGCTACAGATATAGCCGGCGCCCGCTCAAGGTCAAAAGGTCACATGACAGACAGACAGACAGGGCCCGGCTGCGATTGAAAGCACACAAAATACACGTAGACACAACGTAAAGCGACACAACGAGGACGACAGACGAATCAAAACGAACTAAAACGATGCAATATCAGGCTTTTAACTGCTCTCACAGCACAGTTAGGTGTTTGAGAGAAAACTCGAGTCGGCGTGAGAAGGAACTAAAAGTAGACTCCACTCAATTTAACAGGCTGCTTCAAAAACGAAAACATTCTTTCTGCTGTCGTTCACATTGGGCAAACAGAATGAAAACCGGCACGATGTGACAAATTCACAGGTAGGCATTCTATTTTACAAATCTTGACGCACAAAAATATGAAATTCGAATTGTTTTGTTAATCACCTAAAAACTAAAACATTCAAACAAACAAATCCCTCAGTCCTTAAATAAACAAAATCAGAAAATTGAGGAGAAATATTTCTGTCGCCGTCAATTCGAGTGTAATATCCATCGGTGTATCAATATGGTTCAGTGTAATTACTATCTCAAAAGTGAGCTTTGGTGGCCTATACTGTGATAATTATGTAAATTACAAATTTAAAAATTTGACTTGCCCAATGCCACAATTCTTTAATTTCTCACGATTAGATCTCAAGCCTGGTGCACCGAACTTAGCCTATAAACGGAACGGACGCATGTGGGTGGAAAGCACAGCAGAAAAAATGTTTCTTTTTTGGCAGCCTGTACTGAAAACAAGTGAGAGATAGACAGACAGATAGACAGACATCGGGACAACGGACAGATCACAAGTACAGGTACACGACAACAACACAGTGAGCAACTAATCATCGGATGCTTGTCTGTTGCAACGAAAAAAATACCCGCCGGGCCCGTACCTACGTACACGTACACGTACACCACCACAGCTACAATGCACTTGTCAACGCCTACCACTAGTAAATCTACCAGTCATTACAGTCGACCCTCGGCTCCCACAATCTACTCAGGCAGCAGCGAAAAGGGCAGATCTGCCGAGCGCCGACCAGCGCACAGAGTAAAGACTAATGGCTCAAAATACATGGTTTAGTAAAGTGGCAAAATTACTAGCAACAGCCAGTCAGTCAGACGCCGTACTGGGCGTGCAGCCGCTCTTTGAGTGGCGCCGGGAACTGACTGGTGAACACGTTCCAGTTGGCCTCTCCCACCTGCTCGCGGAATCCGTACAAAATCTAGAGCAACCTTTCTTTCTATGGCCCGCATAAAATAAAAGGCACTACATTTTAAGGCCAAAATTCAGCTTAATCTGACCACTTCTTCGAGAGGTATAACAATTTCTTTTGGACGCTGTGCCGCTAAATCTCAAATAAAGCAAACCGGCCTACCCTAGAGAACATCTCCTTTAGATCGGGGTGAGGGTCGTTCCAACTGGCAATAGCGTCGCAGAGGAATATGAAGTCGTGGACAACGCCGTTCGGATTTATGTTGATCATAAGACAGAGACCACGGAAAGCCGACTCCTTCTCGTCGTTGTCTCGAATGTTGCGCAGCGCCAGACACCACGGTCGTACGAACTGCGGCAACAACGGAGCCACCTGCCCGGCACAGTGCAAGCCCAACCGACCCATCGTTATGGCTGAACGATCAGTACGTAAGCATATTTTTCTGTCGCAACACCTAACATGCACAGAGGGCTCATAGGGCGCGGACGGACTGCTTGGGCGAAACTATCGCCTCACCAAATTTTCGAAATATTTCTCGTGTGCTCTCAATTTTCTACATAGAATACCACCTACCAAAATTTTAGACACCCACGCCGTGCAAGCAAATTGGAAAGGTAGAAGACCTACCCGTATTTTCAAGCAACGTTTTCGGGGTCTTGTCGCGGTTTATAGTAAAGACGAGAGCCGGAAGAAAGGCGGTGACATAGTTCAGCATCTCAGGGCCTGAAAATAACTACAAATAAATAAAACGACAAACGAACGACAACGGGAAAAGCTAATTACCAATTTGCATGGCAATTTCGCCGATCGCCCAGATGGAGTTATTGCAGACCGATATTAGATCTGGATTGAGATTTGCCGCCAAAACTGGCATAAAGGCCGCTGAAACACTCGACTAGCAGATATCAGCCATCCCTACTGTCGCTTGCAAAGACGACTAGGCGATTCGGCTCAGACAGTACGAATACAACTCTGTTAGACATCAGCCTATCTCAGTTCATAGACATTCTGCACATCACGGCCTTCTCAGCACGCGTACATGGGCCAGGGGCTTACGGAAACTCATAGCATTCAATTTTTTCCGACCCATGATGTCAGCAGCAAAAAATAGTGTTTCAACCAAGGAACGTACTTATGCACGGCTTTATGTGGTGATAGCAGGCCTTGGCCAGATCGCCCAACAAGGCGAACGAACTTTGCCTCACTTCTGGCGTTGGGTCCTAGAAGACAGCTTGCTACTGAGACTTAGGCGAATGGACGACACCAACCTGTGCGCACTGAAACATCAGCTGAACTATATTGGAGGACGCCACCAGCGGTTCGATGTGAGAGCAGAGCCCCTCCGCCAATCCACTCAACAGGTCCAATGCAACGATCAGAAAATCCTTCTCTGGCATTTCAATTTCGTTCGGTCGCTGCATCGCTGCCTAAACAGGAAAAGGCCAAGTTGTAGTCATCAGCGACAGCAAGAGAAGAAAAAAGAGAGCGTACAGCAGCCTGTTCCAAGTTGAGCTGCACCAGTCGCACACAGCGTTCGAAGACCGGCTTGCAATAGGGCAGAAAGCCGGTCTGCAGTGCCGTCGCTACACTGGATAAGCATTCCAATAAGGGGAACAACTCGCGGTCGTCGTCACCCAAACGGGTCCACTTTAGCATCAGTGGCGGCATTATTTTCTCTATCGACTCCTGCAACAGCACACTGCCGGTCAATCAAACCAGGCAGACCTACACTACACGCCTCTGATTTCAAACAGGCACCTCCTCTACGGTCATACATAGACATATTTAACAGCACATGCATTGTGCTTGCGGTCGTTTATCGTGGTGGTAGCATGGTGCCACTTGATTTAAATTGCATACCATTTAAATATTATTTGGTATGGGTACAAATGGTAAAGGAGAGTGACAGACACGGGCAAATGAGGGCTGATGGGGTTGACCCCTCATACTCTGATCTACCCTCCCCTCACACCGTCGCTACCCCTCATCAAGAATTTCTTTGGGAGAATTTTGAATGGAAAATTATGATAAAAGTATGCCTACATTAGGTGTAATTGCTTATTAACGAAAAATAAGCCAAAAATCGGTCTGTTTGGCTTACCATCCCCTCAATCTACCATCAGCCGCCGCTACCCCTCTCAGGAACTGAAAATTTACCACCACTCAGCCGAAATGTCTGGGCAGTGATCAGACATGGGCACAAGGTGGCTGAGGTGGTTGCCCCCTCAGGCTCTGACCTACCCCCCTCAGCCGGCCGCTACCCCCCTCTCAGGAATTCTTCGGAAGAATTTTGTATAGAAAATTATGATAAAAATATGCCTAGATTAGGTGTAAATGAGCTCAGAATAGCTTAATTTGGCTTATTTTAATGAAAACTAAGCAAAAAACCCTTGATTTTATCCAAAAATCGGACTTTTGGGCTTACCACCCCGTCAGCCCCCCCCCTCAGGCGCTCCTACCCCCCTCAGGAATTTGAAAATTCTACCTCCCCCTCAGCCGAAATGCTAGCCTGGTAGTGATAGACAGTGTCCTAACATTATCGCTGCCCTACGTACCAGTACCATAATGCACACACTATCTGCCATTAGGTGTCCTAAGAAGCATAAGCAAGTTGTTCACAGCTCTCTAGCAATTTTGCATTTAAACACCCAAGTATGCGTAGTAGTTCCCATACATTTTGCTTTCAATTTGAATAGCGATGACAGGGTAGCAAACGAAGCACCTACCGGTGTGTTGAGATAATGACCGACCGAGTCGGCCAGCGTTCCTACAGCGTCGTAGAGTATCAGCAAGTTCTTGGCTTGATAGCGATCGAAGGCGGCCACGAGAGTGTCCAGAATTTCTGACAAATACGGAACCAGCTCCATACAAGCCTCTTCTTCGAGCGTGGCGAACGCCGAACAAGCTGCCTCCTGCACTCGCTTGTTGCGATCGAGCACTCGCTCCAGTAACTGCAACCGAACTCTCACACTCAACTGAGTTGGGAAAAGTAAAAGCTAAACGTACGCCGCTCATCAACGGCTTGAAATACTGCTCATGGGGCTGCTGCACGACAAAGTGACAGTAGCGACTCAGCGTCCAGCAGGTGATAGATCGGACTAAAGCTTTGCGTTCTTGCAGACAAGCGATCAGATACGGCACCAGCTCGCTCAGATGCGGCGTCATACCACACATGCAACCTTCTGCCACGGCGCCCAGCGCCAGAATGCCGCTTTCCTTTATCTAAACGCTCACCAATTAATTCTGAGCAAAGCCGGAACACTAATTGGTTGAGTATTTTTAGTCCGAAAACGATTCTAAAGTGAATCAGAAAATTTTCGGAGGGGTATGGACCGCCGACCGCCGCGTGGGGTTGTGACCGAAAAACTTTCGCTTTCCCAAAAAAAGGTCGCCGAATTAGCGGAGGGGGTAGGGCGCCTACCCGGAGAGGAGGAGTTCGGGCCACAAGTCGATCTCCCAAACCGGTCGCCAAAATTTCGGAAGGGGGGTATGGCCGACTTAGGGGGTATGAATTCAAGTCGGCATCCAAAAAACGTCGCCAAAAGTTCGAGGGGGTCGGGGGGGGGGGGTGGCTGCGCCTGCCGATGACGAGGGTTGGCCGGCAAGGGGATCCCCGGCCCATGTATGCTTCTGCTTGCTTGGGCGAAAGAAGCAAAAAATTCCCCGCTGACTGTGGAAAGACGGAATGAGTTATTGGAAAAAGGAGATTTTGTTGCTTTTGCGTTAATCGCCATGGGGAAGATGGATAAGTCCAGAAATGTAACGTCGGATAAACATCGACCAGCCATGTTTGTTTATATGAGTAGCCACAATACCTCCCACTGCTGATGGAATAATGTCTCCTTCAAAATCGGCAACAGAACTGGTAAAATATCGTCACCAAAAATGCCGGACAAGACGTCCAACGAAGCAGCGGCACATTTTCCTGAAATTTGACATTGATACATAGCCCCAAAATACTTTAGCAGACAGCGTTAACAGGTAAGTACAGGGTGTGCCAAAAAAAAACAACCCAGCAGATTTTTTGCTGTAGCAACCGCAAATCGCAACCGATTTGAATGAATCTTTTTTAAATAAAAGATAAATAAATTCTTGAAAGACTGATCAGTCGCTTATTAAGATAGCCTGCTTAGTTCCTGAGATATTTGCCCTCAAAGTCAAAACAGAGATTTTGGCAGTGAACAAGAGTGATAAACACAACTGAACAGATTTTTTACTTTTGCAACCATGAATCTTAACCGATTTGAATGAATCCTTTTTTGAATGAAAGATTGATAAATTCTTCAAAGATTGGTGCAACTTTTATTGAGATTCACTGCTTAGTTCTTGAGATATTTGCCCTCAAAGTCGAAACAGATTTTGGCAAAGAACAAGAGCGATTCCGTTGCACTTCATAATAAAGCAGATTCTTACTGCTGGGGGCTAATGACACTTTACTGTTGAAGTGGACCGAGTTTATGTGTCACCAGTAAAGCCTCCAATAGGCCTCAGCAGTAGCAGGAATCGTTTTATTACGAAGTGCAGCGGAATAATAAAAAATCCCTCTTGTTCACTGCCAAAATCACAGTTTTGACTTGGAGAGTGAATATCTCAGGAACTAAGCAGAGTACATTAATAAGCGGTACATCAATCTTTCAAGAATTTATTTATCTTTCATTTAAAAAAGGATTCGTTCAAATCGGTTGAGATTTGCGGTTGCTACAGCGAAAAATCTGCTGGGTTGTTTTTTTTTGGCACACCCTGTATAAAAGAAAAGTCACAGAGAAACGAAACATTACTCAAGTTCCATTCTGTTAGCGAGTCATCGTCGATTATATCATCATCTTCATCGTCATTCTAAAAAACACATCGTAGGTGCCATCAAGGTTAGTTCAAATTGTACTTCATTTTCGTCTTTGCTCAACTGCTGCATGTACTGTTTTTTCGCCCTATGAAATCGAGGCTTTATGTCTTCTTGTCTGTCTGGTACCATTGCATCCTCCTCAACATCACCCTAAAATAAGCTCACCGCTCGGTCTGTCACCCGTACACAAAGAAAACGTGAACAGGTCTGCTTTTGACAAAATTCTAACCTGAGCACTTAACTCTAAATATAAAGACTGCTCAGGGTGACTTAGACAAGCTAAAAAACTTCATCAAGGCGTAAGCTGACATAAAACTGTTAAAAAGAAAAAGAGACCTTCAGCAAAATGATGTCGAGTTCAGAGTATTTCATGGAGCGCACCAATATGGGCACGAGTTTGTCTATGTGGGTCTGCAACGCCTGTTTGCAGATTTCTCTGTGCTCAGCCAAGGCCAACCAGAATTCGCAAGCTTCCAGCGCTGTTTGTTCGTCCACGTCCTAAATCAGTTTCATCCACATTTCCTTAAACCCAAATCTTCCAAACCTGCGTTCTCATCAACATAAACTCTATAATGTTGCCAAGTTGAGGGGCCAGTCTTTCTAGATGCGAGTCCAGGAGCAACGTCAATGCACGGCATAACTGTTTCTGCACTTCCTGCAGAAACAAATTCACATCTAACTAGTGATGTAAACGAGGCTCGGACAAGCTCGAAAAACTCGGTATTTTGAAAACTCGGTTACGTAATAGAAGCTCGGTTTGAAAAAACCGAGTTTAAAGAGTACACCGAGTTTGCGTAAATCAATAATAAAAATATTGATTGTAAAGGAAATGGTTCTGTGTGCATGGAAAACGGTTCGTTTACTGGCCTAAGTTTACTTCTGTTGCGCTCTGATTTCACCTAACATTAGAAATTCTATTGAATAGCTCAAAAATAATGGGAAATTGGTTATATGTGCATTAAAATGGTTTCTTTGGTTTCTTGTAGATCGTAGCTACATGCTTTCAGCTGAGCCTCTAGCATATGAAATGCAAAGAAACTGGATTACATTTGACAAAGAGCAACTATTCCGTTTCCAAATCACACCTTAGTTTCTTTCTCATCATAATTATTTACTGTTTGGTTGAAAAATCTTTCATTGACTGACATTGATACAGCAGTCCTTTAGTTGAACTAGCGAAAAACATAGCTGTTTGCAGTAAATCATACCTAATTTCAGCAAAAACTCGGTTAACTCGGAAAACCCAGTTAATTGAGAAACTCGGTTAGTTCGGTGTTTCTGACTCGTTTTCGTTTACACTACACTACATGTAAAAGACTAGCGGAGGACAAAGTTTCCAAAATTATGGATTGGTCTCAACAAAAGTAGAATATTTTGTCGACAAAATCATTCAAAAATTGATTGGGCTCTAATACAGTTAACAAATCTTATTCACTACTACTATGCTAAAAATTAATAGTAATTTGATCACTGTTTGTGTTTGGAATGGTACAAAAAGTCACAAAACAATGATCCAAAAATAGCTTCCAACAGAGTTTGAAGGCAAACTACAGAAGAAACGCCCTGGAAGGCATACTTGGACCGGTGTCATCGATAAAAAATGAACGGCGAAGGCAAGCCGATTTCGCCAAAACAATGGCCAAACATTTCGGCGAGGATGCCTCGGCTGGAGAGAAGGAGGGGTATAAACCTCCTGGCCCTCCGGTCTACGTATGCAGACACACACAAATTAGAAAAGGGCCGGGTTTGGGTATGACGTAAAAGTAAGATACAAAGCAGGTGGACAGTGGGGTCGGTGATCTGATCAAAAATCAAGTCCAGAAGAAAAAACTAGCCTGATCAGTGTCGTTGGCAAGCGAAAATAGCTGCGTTAAGAAAGCGTCCATATGCGGATTGAGCGATTCAGACTGAACCAGCAGACAAGAGTTAACGCAATTCACGGCCAGCGCTCTAAAACAAAAAATATATTTCGACTCTACAAGGCAAAATCTAAGAGTCAATTCAAATAAAATTTGTGTAGTTAAATGCGTATTTTTAGAAACGCCAGGCGTACAAAAGAAATTGCGAAGGTACACCGGACAGAGTGAATACACACCTAATTTTAGAAGCCTGATGGCCGAAGAAATGCAGAAACTTGGGTATCATAAAGTCCAACGGCTTGTTCTGGTCGTCGGCAGCAAGTGCCATGGCTGAGTCTTCGCAAATCTTCTGCAAAGCTCCGAAGGCACCCTGCAATACACGTATTTATTCAGATAAATTTTGCGGCGGCTGTTAAGAAGATGGAAATACCTCGCAAAGCGGATAATTGGGAGATTCGAGCATCTGACATAAAGTGGGCAGCAACTGAGGCCAGGCGGCAGCGCCCTCGCGAAGCACGATATTGGTGATGATAACTCCTACGGTAGCTCGCACTAACGGCGACCCGTCACCGATCACGTTCAGACACTCGCCGCGAATGAACGTCTTCACTTCTAGCGGAAAGTTCTCCCAATACACCCTAATTGTGTTCTTCAGAATCAAACCGCTAAGAGACCTGGTGGCATCATCTGAAACCGAACCTGCTTAAGCCTTTAGCAACAAAGCACAAAAAGTGTTCGTCATGCATAGGCGTGCTCGTTTCCTGCGTGAGCAAGTGACGTCTAGCGCCTTAAGGGCTAGCAAAGCACTGCGAATGTCCATTCGGAAGCTGTTGATTAGTTCACTTGGACTGAACACAGCAAGATAGCTTACCTTGGTTAGAGAGTCTGGACAGAATAAATGCCAAATAGTTGCAGAAGGTCGGGTGCTGGTTGAGCTGGTCCAGTCGCTAAAGGAATGCAAAGTTAGACTGTATTCGAGGAGACCAAGAAAAGACCTCTTGGACTGCACGTTGAGTCTGTGTGTCGGGCGACTGGGACTGTTTGAGAAGGTCGAGCACCTGTTGCAGCTCTTCTGTCAGAGGCTCCCACTCCGCTCCGCTCACCGTCATCATTGACACTCCTTAACAATAACACAAACAATTAACAATCCACAATGCAGTGGTGATGATTAACTAATAAAGGTTTAAAAAAGAACAAGCTATAGGTAATAATGGCCAAAACCCAACCGGTTACTGCAAACCCCTATAGCGAGTCTACACTACATAGAGGTAGGTAGGGCTGGTAGATTAAATAATAATTAATAAAGAAACTATATAGTACACACATAATTAGAAAGGAAATAATAAATATCTGCCTATGTAGCTTAGGAAGCAAATGCTGTTTCTACACAATGGAGCAGTCTTCTCAGCTATCTGCAGGAGTAGTCAGTAAAGTAACCTAAGTAAGGTGTAAGCAGACATGGGCAAAGGGGGGGGCTGAGGGGGGTTGGCCCCCCCTCAGGCTCTGACCTACCCCCCTCAGCCGGCCGCTACCCCCCCCCCTCAGGAATTTTTTGGAAGAATTTTGTATAGAAAATTATGATAAAAATATGCCTGGATTAGGTGTAAATGAGCTCAGAATAGCTTATTTTAGCTTATTTTAATGAAAAATAAGCAACAAAACCTTGATTTTAGCCAAAAATCGGACTTTTTGGCTTACCACCCCCTCAGCCCCCCCCTCAGGCGCTCCTACCCCCCCTCAGCCCCCCCTCAGGAATTGAAAATTCTACCCCCCCTCAGCCGAAATGCTAGCCCATGGCTGGGTGTAAGCAAGAGCGAAAAGAAGAACAGGGCCTTCTTCTTGCTTTCTTTCCATTTTATAATAGGCTATTTCTTCATTCACCAATCACCAACCGGATTTGTACGCAATTTTCACCTGAACAAGGGGGCAACCTACCTATAGCTAATGATGACCTAGAAGACGAACGTTTACATTATCATTTGGAAAACCAAACATAATAGAAAATAAATGACCGGCACGCACCTAAAGAAAGACCAGTTCTCGGTTTCTTCGAATTTTTCCGATGCGATGACCTTTTTATTCGGGCAGAGGGGCGACGATAATCACTGGGACGGAACTCTGGAATGGAATGGAACGGCCATGATAATCGCTGGAATGGAACGGAAATCACTGGAATGACAAATTAAATTGAGGCTCCCCAATGCCCCGACCTAGGAGAATGCGAATTAAGTCAAGTAAGTCATGCAAAATATGGATCACTATCTAATTGGAAAACATTGCGATTGGGATATTTTGGTAGTGGAAACTTGTTTTGTTCGATTTGAAGGCATAGGAGGCTATTTCCTCCACATGTCGATCACCCTGAATTTAAGCCTTATTTTCAAGCTTTAAGCTTAAGTTCAGATTTAGGATAAAGAAATAAAGTCTTCTAGGTGGGGGAATGGGTCGCGAATCTGAACAAAACTACGCATCTGCCAAGAAATGTTTTCCATTGTTTAAGAAGAATTAACGCTATTATGGCAGCACTGTACTCAATCAAACGCTCTAAAGAGCCATCCAAAAATTACGTCATGGCATTTTAACCGTTTTTGTGCCCACCTTCCCTGGTGATGGGTTGTAATAATTTGCTAAGCCACTCCCGTCCTAATTACGTAATGATTTGGCTACCCCAAATTTTCAATTTTTTTTGGAGATTTGCAATAGAATTTTATTCTCAGTTGCCGAAAAAATGTCTGTCATGCAGGTTTGTGTAGTACTGTGGTTTGATTTACTGAAAACTACAACGTATATTCTGGGTTACATACAAGCCCAGCGTTCTGATACAGATGAAACAAAACTGATTTTATGTTGGATTTTAGTGATACAGTAGTCTGAAAGAGGCCAAATTGAAAACATTTTTTCAGATTTTGTCATATAATTACACTCAAAAGCGTATAATGCGTGAAGTTATACTGTACCCTTATAAAACACTTGCACAGATTTCAAAGACCGTAATTTTTGACCAAATAAGTTGAAATTTGGAACATAGGTGCCAAATCCTTGGAGTTTTGTGTTAAACTTTGGTGCACCAGACTTGACCCCTAATTCTGAGAAATTCAAGTATTTGTGAAATTTAGTAATACAGACTGTCACTTAACGCCGTTTATGGTACTGGCACCATATATCAGTCCATGATTTTGGAAGTTGTAGAAGTGCTAATTTTAAATCCCATAAAATTCATCTAAATCGATTTCACCGTCAAGAAGACATTGTGAAGCTATGGAACACAGTTCCATAACTCTACCAATAAGGGAAATGCGCTAAAAATTTTGTTTTCATACAAAATTTGTGCTGCAAAAGTGTGAATCAAAATGTTAGAGAAAAAACGGGCTAAAACCCAATTCAAGGCATTCTGGAGCTTTGTGAAATTTTGGATGCCTCCTCTGGGCGAAACCCAACTCTACTCGACCCAACCATGACGGAAAACCCTATTACCCCTCCCCCAGGCAGGCCTCGACCTGTTACATGTACTGTATGGTTCAGAGGTTGGTTTTCTTTTCGTTTTGTCGCCTCTCAAGAAGGATATCCAGCTGCTTTGCTTTAGTCATCTGCGTTTGGAAGGAGAAATTTCAAAAACGTGGACGTCTCCACGGTCTTCTCCCATAGGTCCCTGGTTGACAGAACCATAGGGTGGTAATACAGTTAAAGAAATGACTGACACTGTGCGGTCCAACGCCACAGTCCGGGCAGAGTTTCATAAAAAATCTAATACATATGTCGTTCCAGTGATTTCCGTTCCATTCCAGCGATTATCATGGCCGTTCCATTCCATTCCAGTTATTATCATCACGCTGGGCAGAGTCCTATTTTGGAAATCTTAGGCAAAGACGGTCGAATGTGGTGTCAAATGACTTCCCCCGACCTGCAGATTATTCGTAGGCACCTTTTCATACTTTTTTGCATCGACTATTAAAATTTCCCCTGACTTTCAGCTGACAAATTTTTGAACTGTCGCTTGGCTTAATATTCGTGTCTCAAACACCGAATTGATGGATTTTTACTTTCAGTCAAGGTGAAAAATTAGCATTGTGAAAATTGATGGTGGTGAAATCTGAACATAACGCAATGGCCTATTTTAGGTGTTCATTGTGTTGCCTTAATTGAGGTGAATGTAATCCACGATTACCACTAACTACCACCACCATCCACGACCCCACTAGTTCGTTCAGCCCTGCTTCCTGTGCAGAGGATAACAAACTCATTTTTTTAAAATGCCAATTTTTCACCTTCACTGAAAGTAAAAATTCCGATAGATTTAAAAACCGGTTGTGCTAAGAAGCTGACCTCTTCAGGGCCACGTCTATGTATAGATTGGGTAACCTGCAAAATTTGGGAAAGATCCGATGAAAAATTCGTGATATGTGTATGTTCAATTTGACTTCTGAAAATACGGGTCAGTTCATTTCTGAAGGGCATAACTCAGGGCCACAGAAGGCTAGCAGGCTAGGACTTGATCAAAACAAACTTTTAACAAATGATAATAATCGTGACGAAAATCTTTTGATTCGGTTGAAAATTAACGGAATGGCGACCGTTTGAACTTAACCGGAAAAAAATTGAAAAAAGGCCTGGCGGTCTTGTTTTTTGGCCAACACTATTAGGATCCATGAATGAGTAGCAGATTAAAAGAAACAAAAATGAGAAATGCGCCGTCACGCACGAAACACATTCACTAAAATAATCGTAGCATTCGAGCCAATTGACAGGTAGATCTGCCCACGAGTACACGGGTAGATATGGCAATTTGCATCGATTAAGCACAGACACAGCAAAAGTACTTGAACGGAAAATCAAAATTGAACGAGAAACACTAATCCACGCAACGTTAACACATACCATTTTATTATGGGCACCGAACCGATTAAAATTTAACGGATGCTAAAGTTTGCATTTTCGCATCAGCAATTCGCACCCGACGGGGTCAACCCGAGAATTAGGATGCGACAATATATTTTGGATCATAAGAACTCCTTGAAAATCAAGGCAAAACGGAGGTAATCAGAAATTTCGGACGACGTTTCGAGAGAGCGATGGGTGCGGAACGATGGAGGACGCGGAAACACAACCAAAATTTTTTTAATGTTACAGTAGGCTGCCAAGAAAGAAGCCTTAGTGTTTCATCTAAAATATCACAAGTTTGGCAATCCTTTAGAGTAAAACCCCATGCAAATTGATGTACTGCGTGCGCAATACAGTACAGACAGACAAAAAATACAGTTCTATTTCCATTCTTGCTTGACTATGTCGGCGGCTTTTTCAGCTAACATCATTACTGGAATGTTGGTATTCCCGGAAATTGTATCTGGGAACACGGAGGCATCCACCACTCGGAGGCCTTTCACGCCGTTAACTCTAAACCAGCCAAAAACGTTTAGAGTCCATTATTTGCAAGCATGGTCAACCTTAATTTTGAATCCACCACTGCTTGTTCTACATTGGCAGGTCCCATCCGACACGTACACATGGGATGGTAGACAGTGGTGGCTGTGGTGCGCACAGCACAAGCAAACCACTCTTCTGAGAGAATTGCATGTCCTTCGCAACCAGGCAACACGCCCTCTGTTGACTGAACATTGAACGGCTTTAGTGGCTCCGATGACGCCAATTTATGTGCCACTGTCATGCCTTGAAAATTATAGTAATCAAACTCCGCGTAAACTGGGACATTTTACTACCTTTCACGAGAACATCAACATCATTTTGTTCCTTTAAGTATTGAGGGTCGATGAGTGGTGGACCAGTGGGATCGGATTTGTTCAATCGGATATATCCGGTGCTTTCAGGATGATTCAATGAAACCAGTAACATGAATGGGTGCTGGTCATCACGCAATTCTGAGATGCTTGCTGGCCATACCTACAGTACATACATTGTACGTACCAACGCACAGTTACAGTATATGATATGGTGCATACATGTACCGTGTGCGGTTGGGGATTGCCTCTTCCGATCTGTCTAAAAAGCAATTCTTGGGCCAACTTTTAGCCACTTTAAATCTGACCCGAATTTTCAGACGTCAAATTTGAACATAAATATCTCACGAACCCTTTATCGCATCTATCCCAAATTTTTCAGATTAACCAATCTTTATACGGACTTGAAAACCCTGAAGAGGTCAACTTTCTAGCACTGCCGGTTAAAATCTGGTGGTTTTTTACTTTCAGTGAACATGAAAATTTGGAATCCTGAAAAACGAGGGTGTAAGTCCCTGCACAGAAAGGAGGGCTATACGAACTACATAGTTGGGTCAGAGATTACAACCAACTAAGACAACACAATGAACACCTAAATTAGGCTTTATAAGGACAGCACCACCCTGATTTTTAGCAATGCTAATTTTTCACCTTCACTGAAAAAATCCACCAGATTTTAACTGGTTGTGCTAGAAAGCTCACCTCTTCAGAGTTCTAAGTCCCTTGTAGAGATTGATTAACGTACAAAATTTGGGAAAAATCCGATGAAGGATTCGTGAGATATACATTTTATGTTTAAATTCGACGTCTGAAAATTCGTGTCACTTCATTTCTGAATGGCACAACTCCAGGCTACAGAAGGTTAGGACTTGGCCAAAACTAAATGTAAACAAATAATAATAATCGTGTCAAAAATCCTTTCATTCGGTTGTTATTCGGAAAACTCGAAAAAGGCCTGGCGACATACGTACACTGTACATGGGCCAGGGGGTTGGGGGTTTTTGCCCACCCCCAACTTGGCTCGACCCCTAAACGACTCAACCCTCCCACCTGAAGCCGACTTTTGTTCCTGACCTCACCCACCAAAATGGCCGCGACCCCATACTGGTAGGCCTACCCCCAAATTTTTGAGATTTTGACTACCACCAATCCATTTTTCCGACCAATGTATGCCATGCGGTTTTTTATGGCCAACACTGCATAAATCCCCTACTGGAACATCCGTGACATTAACACCCACTCGGAAAATTGACATTTTTAAACTTTCCTAAGCCTAAGCCTTGGGGAGCATTTTCCATTTTCGAGCTTTCATACTTCTTAGTTAGGTAGTACGTAGACGTTTTTTGCCCGCCCGGTTACACTTACGGTTAAGGTTTTAAGCATGTACGTGCATGCATGGTATATTGTTTTTCAGACGCAAAGACGTTACCTCCTCTCGAAGATTAACCAAGTGTGAGAATCTGCCTTCTGCAAACGGGTCTAACGGGAAATAATAAATTTGTAGGTCTGACTCGTAATTAGACAGGCCGGACGAAAGAAACAGAAGCTTCTCTACTGAAGAATGGGAGAGCACACCTAAAGGTTACCGGTACAATACTTAATTCTAATCGGTCCTCAACTCACCTTGGCCTTTCATAAGGTAGTCAAAAACAGCACTGAAGCCAAGCTTAACTAAATTTCGGCTATTAATTACAGCAGACCCATCGGTGGTGGCATAATACAGAGCGCTGATCATGTGATCTTTAAGATTCTGCCCAACATGAGGAGAGTGGAGCACTATTGGAATCTAAATTACGTTAGTTAAAGTGAGACACATTATAGTAAATAACTAACATCATTCTCTTCTAAATGTTTGACCGGACCAATCCCAGACAACATGAGAATTTGCGGACTGTTCACTGCACCGGCAGAAAGAACAACTTCTCTGTTCGTTAGAACTCTGTGACGCTGTCCAGCGAACACGTAATCTACACCAGTTGCTCGCTTGTCCTCATCAAACGACACCTGAATGCACTGTCTTACCATCATACTATGTAAGTCACAGACAAAAGAAACTGTAACCTTTGTCACATGAGCTCCCGTGACCACATGAAGGTTATTTCTAGTTCGCATCGCTGGCAATAAGTAGGAATTATACGAGCTCTGACGAACACCGTTCAGTATGCTTAGTTGACTGACCGAGATTCCTAAATATTTAAGCAATCAAAACATTGTTAGTAATCTCGTACGGAGGATTGACATATTCATTTAACGTGCTTGATACAGTACGTACGTGAACGAACAGTACGTAGTATGATGAATGCAATCTATGTACCATGTACCTTGCTGGTGGCCACTATTGTAATCCAGATTAAAAAAGAATCCAAGAGTTTCTGCGGCTTTGATCAAGCTATTGCCAATCTTGGTCGAAGGAGCCAGGTTAACCCCGACCGGGCCATGCAATCCGCGCAGTGCAGAATCGGCAGAAAACTGCACAGACTCCAGCTTACTGAAGTAGGGCAGAACTTCTTTCCAACTCCAACCTGGACAGCCACGCTCGGTTGCCCATCTGTCGTAGTCTTTGCTGTTACCACGTGTGTGCACCATATAGTGCAGTATACTTGTACCCCCCAGCACCTTTCCTCGAGGCCATCTTGACTGCTGAAGCACACGCGAGTATGCTTTACTTTCTTTTACGAGAGTCACTATGTACGTGCGTATGCACGTATGCTGTAAGAGTACTTACAGAGAATTCTTTTTAAACAAGCGTCGTATGTATAGACAGGTGTCCCAGAATTAACTAGCCCGAAACAAATTACAATATCTCGAGTATGGATGGGTTAAAAATCTTGAATTTATGTTTTAGGTAGTGTATGAAAGTTATTTATGAAAAAAATTTTTTTTATTTCATGACCAATTCGTGTTGTTCTAGCCGGCCCTATGCGATCTCTGAGAGATTGATGACATCATGTTCATGCAGAACGGAACACTGCCTATGCGCGAGTAGCCACTCACGACACGTTCACTGATCAATGGATTAGTTGCCGAAATCCCCGACCTGACCCTTGTGGCTTTTACCTCTGGGCACACTGGAAGGAGCAAGTCTACCGCAAGTCATACAAGGACGCGAATGAGCTGAAGAATGGAATCAGAGAAGCCTGTGCCTCTGTGTTCCAGTTCCACATCGAGAGAACACCATTGACTTTCAAAGAACGACAGAAGAGTGATTTATGTCAATATAGAACACATACGTACGTACAGTACATGCAGAAAATCACTTTCCGATAAACATTGATATTTTTTATGCTTATTCTGGTAATATGACAAGCGTTTTTTATAAAAAAAACTTTCAGATAATTTAAAAATTTCAAAATTTTCGCCAATCCGTTCTTGAGATTTCTTTAGGGCTAGCTAATTCTGGGATACCCTGTACATACAGATACAGTCAATGCACGTGGCAGTGGCAGTGGCAGTAACGAAACCTTTGACTGTTATACTGTAACTCTTTCGAAACGACCTTAGGCAAAAACGAGCAAAATATTTTTGTCTACTTCAAAAATAGCTAACAAAGATATTTCAGATTTATACAAGGGTTACAAGTCGAGATCTCTGATTCAACCAAATCAAATCCAACCTGGTTGTGAAGTCCGAAAGAAGAATACTGCTGCGGTACAGTTTTGTACTGCCAGTCAATGGAGGAAAGCTGCAAGAGCGGCACCAAACCAGGAATGTGTGAGTGCGGATAGGAACTGCCATCTTCTCCGGCCTCTAACAAGAGAACCGAAACAGTCGGGTCCTCACTTAGCCGAGCCGCCAAGACGGCTCCCGCACTTCCCGCGCCAACTAAATTCGGCTGTTTGTTTTCAGGGTAGCTGTAGCGCTATCATACCTATTATGTACTCATACTGCGGATTCAACTGTTTTGGCGTTTTAATCTGCGGTGTTCCGGAAAACAACCAGTAATAGACCAGAACAGCTGCACCAGTTGTTAAAAGAGCTGCACGATACATTAAACACGACTGGCAGCAAAAAAGCAAAGCTTGTTCAGTTAAAAGAAACATCACCAGGAGCAGAAAAGCTAGTTGCTACGGCAGCTACCGATCAGTTTAACCGATCTTTCCCAGTTTAGATTTTTTTATCTATAAAAATTGAGGTCGCGCACACTTTAGGTGGTCGCCATCACAGATAAGATAAATACAGTTAAATCACAAACAGTAAAGCTAACAGGTGCTTACACAACTTTCTACATATGACGGTCGAGTAGTCAATAACTCAACTAGGCACATGACGTCACGACGTGCACACAACATTATTATCTGGCCAATCAATTTCATCTAACAAAGAATCTCGACTATAAACTCTTAACGGCAGTTTCGGCGATCGGCACGAAATAGTCGGAATCATTGATTTTCACCAACAAAATCACCACTCCGATGTGTGAGCGCTGAGCACTGACCGGGTTGGACGGCGTCCACCTGTGCACCACCTCGCCCTCCGCAAATTTCTCCGGCTTCCAGCCCTGCCATCCCGACGCGCCCCCCTTCTTCCTCCAATCCTCGTCCGGCCACACCACCACCGGCTGTCCAGTAGCACCCAGCGGCTCGTTGAGGCGCCAGAAAACGCCGGCCACGTCCATCACGCACACTCTGCGCTCAGTCAAAGCACCGACCGAACTGGCCTCCTTGTCTCTGTTGTGCAAGGACACGTGTACTCTGCCGTCCGTGCCCAACACTACCAGAGACTCCTGACCACCGGTCGAGTCGTCCAGGTCACTGCGAATGGCGCTGGTGCTGCCTTCCACTTCCGACAGACGACACCGACGCATTTTGTCCAGACTACTGTCCGAGCGGCGTTTGATCGGCTGCGAGTGAGAGCGATGCAACGACTGGCTCGGACCGCGGTAACTGATCGGTGGGAAGGTGCAGCTAGAACGCTGACTCAGACTAGACAGTGCCTCTTCTACCGTTGGCTGCATGGTTACAGGAGGTGGCGGAGGCGGCGGTGGCGGAGCCTCGTTCTCGGGCGGCAGCTGAGCAACTGTTCTATCCAGTCTGACAGTGTTGGTCTGCGGCAACGACAAGTTAGAACTGCCGCTGGTGCCGCAATGCGTGGTCAGCCAACTCCACACACTGCCTACGCCGCGACCGATCAGGTCGAGCGTGAACGGCGGTCCAACGATTGTAGACAGCTGAGCGTGACTCTCCACAAAGGAGGTGGTCAGCGGACTGACGTAGATCGGGTAGCCGATGGGCTGGTCGGCCGAGGAGTTGATCATGTTGCGCAGCACCTGACGGGCGTTCTGAATCGAGCCGCGCTCGGGGTTACGGTTGCGCAGAAAAATCAGCTCCTGCTGCTGGCCGGACCAGAACGAACGAACGCACTCCTTGTTCAGTTTGATTACGCGAAAGGTCAACTGACGACGGTTCAACATCATTATCTGAAACAAACAGTACGCTACAGAAACAGCCACAGCTATGGAGCTGTCGTCTAGTCGTCGGTAAGAAAACTGAAATCTACTGGGTGTCCCAAAAATGACAACTTTTCTTTTTGCTGCCAGATTTTTAAACAATTTAAAACATTTCAGCAAATCTAGACCAAATTGACTGAAACTTGAAATATAGGTGCCAAATTAGGGAAAATTTTGTTTGTTAAAGTTCGGCTCACTAGGCCTGACTCAACCTTAGAAATTAAAGAATATGTGAAATTTATTCTAAAAAATCGCAAAAATTTGCTCAAAAACTTACTTGCCAGAAAATCGGGGGGGGGGGTGGTGGGAAAATCGTCTGGGAGCGATGGGGGTCTGACATAAGTCGGGTGGGAGACAGAGCCCTGAACTACTGTTATTTTACTAGTAGATTTTTGTTTTACTATTTACTAAATTTACTATAAAATTGAGCTCTTCAATTTAATTTTTATTTTTGTTTTACTACAAGGCAGCTACCCAGTGGGGGGTCTAGGGGATCCCTAAGGGACCCCCTATACCCCCAGGGGACCCCCCGTATTTTACTAATTTTTGTTTTACTAATACTTTTACTACTATTTTACTACGATTTTACTAGTCATTAGGAGCAATTTTGCATCATTGATGCCAAGATCTTATGAATAATTCATGTTCGTGATAAATATTTGCTAAATTTGATCATGATACGAGCTTCTCAAAAACTTTAGAGACAAAATGTTTGAAATTCGACTGACAAAAGTGCTCGCACACATCTTTTATTGCAAAATTGATCAAGAATTTAGCTGAAATTCACGAAAAACTAGTAAAATAGTAGTAAAATTTTACTATTGACGGTCTTTGTTAATTTAATTTAATTTTTACTTTACTATTGGCTCTTAATTTTACTTTTTACTATTATTTTCCTACTAGTAAAATACCACTATTATTACTAATTTTTGTTTTACTATACTATAGTAAAATAACAGTACCCTGTTACATGAATGATTTTATGCATTAAAATTTTATGCATAGAGAATGATGATATAGCCTTGAAAAAAAGAAAGATTACCCAGATGAACTACTGTACGCATTTCTGTTCTGCTTATTCGAAAAAAATACAGATGTTCAGGAACACACAAAATTCCCTATACTTTGGCACCTATGTTTCGAATTTCTGCCAAATTTAATCAAAATTTGCGGAAATGGCCGCAAAAAAATGTTGTCATTTTTGCAACAGCCTGTACTTTGTAGTCATCGTTTCCGTCGTCGAAAACATGTCTCAAAGCCAACAGCGAGGGGGTGTTGGCCAGTATGGCTTGTCTCCAGGCAGGGTCGTGCTCATGCGAAATAAACAGATTGGCTTCGTGGTTAGTTATCCGCTCGAACAACGACGCCGGCTCTTCAAAGTCGTCGGGCGCCGTGAAGTGGTCCTGGTGCAGTTTGAGCGCCATGCGCACGGCCGGCGCAATGATGCACCGCAGCAGGTCCATATCGGCGAACACCCACTCGTCGCGCGCCGACGTTATGCGAAAGTCTCCCTTGAATAACGAGTGAAGTCCGTAGAGAAAGGACTCGGCCGCCGACGAGTGCCGGTTGTGAGCGGCGGCGCCTAGCGCTCGTCTGGCCACTAGACTCAAAGCAAAGCAGAAGCCGACCAATAGGCCGTCGCGGTGGCACTGGACAGGGGCGGAGCTTGCGTTGCGACGGCCGACGCAGTACTGCATCCAGGCCAAGTACAACTGGCAGAAGGACGGACGCGACACGCCCGACACGCGCACGTCGTAGTCTTCGTCGTTTGAGGCACAGAACATCGGATCGACATCGAGGTATCTGCAACTGGACTGCGCCATTTCTTTCTAGACACCGCATGGTACCGTAAGCGATACATAATCGATACAATACTATTTAGATATTACAGTCAGGCACTTAACGCCGTTTATGGTACCGACACCAAATAAGGTGCCGGTACCATATGGTACCGGTACCTAGGGTGGTGGTACCGGCACCGTATATGGTACCGTCACCATATATGGTACCCCTACCCATGACCATGGGTGCCGCTACCATATATGGTACGAAATCTGAACAGAGTGCTACCATGGTATCGGTACCATTACCAATGCGAAGGTAAGGGTACCATATGGTACCACCACAGGCCTTGAACGTGGGGGTACCATATATGGTACCACCACAGGCCCCGAAGGTGGGGTATGGTACCACTACCCTAGGTACCGGTACCATTTACGGTACCGGCACCTTATATGGTGTCGGTACCATAAACGGCGTTAAGTGCCTGACTGTATTATGGTATCACTTCCGCTGGACCTCTTCATTTATAGAGCACCACGATGTCAACAAATCCATGAACCATATTAAAGTCAAGTTTGGCGCATGACCACATGGTACGAGCAGATTGCAGCGTTGTAATTACCGCATACCATTCGTGCACCAGTACCGTAAGCCGTTAGAAGAGTGTCTGACTATATTACCGACCGTTTGAAAACAACGCTACCTAGGGTTTTGCATAATAGGGTCGAGCGCCGAAGTAATGGCGTCAGTGCACAGCCACTCTTCCAGTTTCGGTGACAGAACGGCGTAGTAGATTATGCATTTGACGTACAAAGTGACCAAAAGACGCCTGAGCTCGTGAACCTTAAGAAAAGTGGCAGCAATTAAAAAGGCTGGTAAAATATAGCAGGGTGATACCTGCAGCATAGAGACAGCAGAGTTATCAGTGATAGAGTATCCTTCCACTATGTACTTAGTGGCGGTAACTTCCCAGGCAAGCCAACGCAACGTCCACGCAGTATTCAATGATAGAAAACCCGGTAAGTGACCCAGCTCACAGCAGCAGCAACCGTCGCTGTCGGCGATATCTTCACTTATTGCTTCCACCTGCAGACACTAATAATTATTCCGGGCAAACAAGCCTGGGGGGAAAAATTTCGAATGCTCTTCAAATAAGGAAGTATCCAGCTCTTAATACAAAGGACAAAACTATTAAAAATAAGCTTTTGTGATACATAAAGAGCTCTATAAACCTAGATCTAGGAATCGATTCACGGCATATTCACCATCTCCACCCGGCAACCTAATTTTATAAGCTAAGCCAAGCTTGAAAAGGTTACCTCTCGCTGCTGACAGTAGGTTCCTCTGAACTCGAGTCCCCTGAGTTGAAAAGTGACGAATCCGTTTCCCACCTCGACAATATGCACCAGACAGTTAAGGTAGAAAGAAGCTAGAATGAAACAGTCGCCGGGCGCCACAACGGTGGCCCATCTTCCCAGCGCCAAGTCGCCGGCCAAACTTTGTTGCAAGGATCGCGTCAAATGCTCATAAAAGATGGCGTTTAAATTCGAATCGTCAGTCATTGGTCCTCGATCTATCTGACTAATCAGCCTGGTGTTGGAATGGTCCACCCGTTTGGTGTTGTAGTCCCGCTCCCAGAATTTCACCGGACGCATGTAGGACGTGAGAAAGAAGGACGAGCCGAGGAAAGGATTGAGCGGCGCCGACAGCAACGACGAGACAGAGGCCTGCGCCAGAGTCAGCGCCGAATGCGGCACGGAGAACGGCTGTGCGAAGGCATGGAATGCTGAGCCCCAACTAATCTGCCAGGGCGCCACGTAGGCAAAGACAAACTGTAGTTTAAGCGTCAATTCGCGAACCTTCGGCCAGACCGCCAGCAGTGCGTAGAAACTGACGGGAAAGGCCAACGCACCGGTCGAATCACTGCCGGCACCGAAGTCCACCCAACTTAGCAGCGCGGCGCAGACCAGCGGCGACAGAAGTTGCGAGCAGTTGCAATAGGCAGAGCGCAATAATTTGATTCCAACCACAGGAAGCAACAGCTGCGGGTACCAGAGGTTTTCGTGATTTTCCATGTACAACGTAACCGAACTGACCACCAGCAAGGGGTAGAGTAGATTTCGTTCCAGAAAAGTCAGCCAGCAGTAGAGCCGTTCGAACCACATCACTCTGGCCATGTAGTAGGTTTCGAACAGGTTGAATTCGTGCGTCTTGAGAGCGGGCTGAGCCAGAAGCAGCCAAGGAGCTTGTTTCCTGAGTTGAGGCCAGAGGTAGTGATTGATTACTCCGACCACCGCCGCCAGCGCAATGAACACGTAGGTAAGCGCCGGCTGAAGCTGCGAGAAAACGGAGCTGCTGTGAAAGCCGAACGTAGCCAAAACCAGCAGCAGCGACACCAGCAGATCGTGTTTCAGTCTGGTGGTCATCGTTTCTTTCAGACGGCCGGGCAACGGGTCAATTGGTCCGCTTTGATTATCTTCCGTAGGGCCGCACTGCGACGGACGACGTTTGAATCCGGGAAAGTGGTCGAGCGCGCAGAGCAGCAGTCTGGGATTTGTGCTGGAGCGACTCAGCAAATAACTGAGGCCGACTAGGAAGGCACAGAATAAGGAAAAGAGGACGTGTCGGTGACTGTCGTTGATTCCCGCCCAGCTAGTGGCGCTGGCGAACACGTACAGCAGAGATACTGTAAGCAGAGATTTTGCTACGGCGAAACCAGCCGAAAGCAAACTGAGCGAAGCAGTGCCGCCGAAAAGATGCATGTCCACCTGCTCCAGACAGTGCATAGCGAAGGTGTTCACCTGAATACAACAATCATCTGAATTATTAAATGAAATCAGACATAAAATTCTGTCGCATCTACCACTTAAATGGTAAGAAATTTTGAGGTGTTGACACCATAAACAAACCCTACGTGCACCACTGTTATTACCCTAACTTTAAAAGTTTAGGTTCACGCTTAGACTTACGGTCATGCTTAGGTGGAGTGGAACTCGAACTGGTTGATGCAAGATTAAAGTTTGTCCACCATAGTGGTGGCTGGTGGAAGCGTAAAGGTACCACTAACCAAGTAAAAACAGTACTTAGTTATAGTAGTCTACTGCCATACATGGAACCAGTCCGCGGCGGCGTGGGGGGTGGATGGGTTTCGCCCAGAGGGCAGGCCCAAAATTCAACAAGCGTTTTAGCACGCTTTTTTCTGTAAGGAGGCTAAAAATCGCTCTTTTAAGCTGCCAAATAGCGTTTTAGACCTAAAATCAAGCAAAAAAACGATAAAAAAGGCTTCTAAAAACACCGATTACTCTTTAAATATCAGCAGCGGAAACGCCAAATTCGGTTTCCAAAGGCTTTTCAAGCGAATTTTAAGCTAAAATTTAGTTATTTCTGAGCCAGTTTGTTAGTACTGGATGGAGCCGCTACTAGTAGTTGCATTTTTGGGTCGGGGGTCCCTAAACTGTCTCGAGGAGGGGTGAGGGGTTCGGCCTTTCTATCTAGGGGCAACCCCAACCCCCCAGTACACGTATGACTACTGCCATCCTGTTAAAATAAATGAGAAAATCAATCAGAGTACCTGCGGCAGTAGTCCAATGGCAAAAACGACAGGCAAGAAAAGAATAAATCCAGCAAAGAAGTCTTTGGCGCGCTCTAACCCGAGTGCACTGAGTGGAATGGCAGTAGTGGTCTGCTGAAGACGAGCGGCCTCGTCGAGCGCAATAACGGCGGCGGCCAGCAAACAGAAGTAGGTGGGACGACTGTAAGACACGACTGCGTTGTATCCGTGGATGGGAGAGGAGGCGTCAGGCTGCACGCTCTTCAGCAGCGAGAACTGCGCGCCAGCCACCACCATACTGAAGATGAGCAAATGGAAGTCATGGAAGAGACCTTTGTTGATGAGCAGACAAGCCAGCACCGACACCAGCGCCGCCAGAACTGAGTCGGCCAGCACTGACACCACCGACCGATTGCGGTCGAACAGCGCCAGCAGCGACAGACGGTCCAGTCTCAGCTTGAACGCCCGCTTGCTCAGCCAGCCCGGCCACGGCTTGATCGGGTAGTAGAACTTGCGACGCATACTGGCTCGGTGACTCTCCACCGACGTTCCCGCAGCACTCATGCCTCAAACACAACCTCCTTATATAGTCAGCCACTTTATCGGGGGACCCGGGCGGTCTGCCCCCACCCCACTTAATCACCCCATCCTCCGATTTTTCCGGCAAGTAATTTTTAGCAAGTTCTTGCGATTTTTTAGACTTTCAGACACTGCTTAATCGCCTTAAAACAGCACTTTTTAGCTGCATTTGAGCTCATTTTTGAGCGCTTTTTAGTACCAACCCATTCCACAATTTAGGCTCAGACTCCCCCGGCGCCAGATCCCCCAAACCCGCCTCTCCCTTTGGCGGATGACCTATTACATGTATGACTTCTGCTGAGGGGATGGTATAGCTTCAAATCCTGACGGGGGTTGATGGGGTTTGAGGGGATGGAAAGAAAAAACCCGATTATTTTTACTAAAATCAAGTTTTTCGGTTATTTTCGTTAAAAAGTTTAACCTAAGTTATTCTGACATCATTTACACCTAATCTAGGCATACTTTTATCGTAACTTTCCACACAAAATTCTTCCAAAAACTGCCTGAGGGGAGTTGCGGCAGCCCCCTTTGCCAATGTTTGCGTGTTACTACAGACAGGTAGAGGAAAGGAAGGTACCAGTGATATCAGTAAGGAAGCGAATGCGGTTGAGTGAAGAGCCACTCTCCAGACTGGACGTGCGCACACTGCCAGAGATGCCGAGCGTGGCAGTGCTGTAGTCGCCAGGAGTGGTCACACTGCCGCCCGGCTGCTGGTTGGCCGTGGCGGCGGCGGCGGCCGCCAACGTGCGCTCCATCATCAACTGCAGTCGGTGTCGTCGGTCACTGCTGCTGCCTCCGCCGCTTGAACCTCGTGCCGACTGACGCGTCACCGAACGCAGACGCTGCGCCAAGTTGAACAACGGCGGCTCTCTAAACTGCGCGCTCGCTTGGTGTAGTTGTGACTAACTTTTTACCTGGACATCTGAGAGCCGGAGGGTGGGTGTAAAATGCTGGAAGGGCCGCCGAGAAAGCTCGGGTCACAGAAGGGATCTTCGTCGCTGGAGTTGGAGTCACTGCGCGCGCGGCGGCGGGCCACGGCGCCCGACTCCACGTCACCTTTCACTGTCTCTTCGAAATCCACCAACGCACTGGCCGCTTCCGATAGCCACGGAGAACGTGCATTAAACTGAAGTAGTCGCTCTGGATTTAAAAATCGACCAAAACAAGAAGCTGTAGGCAAAGAGAGTGTCGGAACCAGATGAAAGGAGACAACCACTACGTTCTGCTATGATTTATCTGCCCACTTATGGACGTTTGTTCATTGGGGCCTAACAAGCCTCCGGAGCTTTTCTAATAAACTAAACCAGTGTGACAGAGTCACAATTATGTACTTAGAAGTGCTAACTGCTCACTATCCTTACGGTTTTAAACCAAATTTTGAGAAAATTTTCGTGCTCACTTCTTTCGATATTTCTCACCCGCCTTGGTCTGCTATTCACAACATTTTCCGTCAGTGATTTATCGGCATACACAGTAGTTGTCAGAAAATAGCAATGCCATTTTACCTGCGCGGGTGCGGGTGCGGAAGAAGTGTGTTGTTGAGCAGCCAGCATCTCCATGACGGCTTTATTGCTTCCGATTGCCTGAGCAGTGCCGAAACCTTCCGAGTCAAAGGTGTACGTCCACCAGTTGCCCTCCTCGTCCTGTAAACACATCTCTCCTTCTCAGTATAGGAGTGAATTTATTCAAAACAAACCTGAAAACAGTGGATCGCGCCTTGTGAGGTGTCTTCGTGGTTAGAGGCAACGTGAGTGGACTCCGATTTGGTAGCGATTTCAGGCAGTCTTGCCGAGGTCTCCCCCGCTCTGTGACTAGAACTACTGCGCGAGCTGCTGGCATGGTGTCTGCTTCTGTGACCTCTGAAACCACAAAACCACTCTGTCTGTCCAAGGCCGTACAGTTAGGCATCTATCCAATCAAGTGTAACCATAATAGCCAAGTCAAGTAAAAAAGTTTAGAACGCCATAAATTCAGAACCACTGCATATTTCTTAGGCGGATTGTTTTGTTGAACTTTTCTTGGAATTCTGTATACGTCTGAATGGCAATCATAATAATAAAGATCGAAATTTCTTTTCCCGTCTCTAATATGGTCCAACACAGCTCGAAAAGCTCGGTTGCATTTGACTGAGTGCCGGCTCTAAGCGTCGGACACAGTCAGGCAGTTAAATAAAGGCACATGCTGCCGATACTTCGGGTTGTAGAACCACATCTCAGCCTCACGTTCGGGCTTTGTTTTGGGTGCCAATACTATGTACAGATAAAACGCATTCTTGCTATAGGTGAGCACACGACAGCACTATAAGCGAGGAAAGAAACTAACCTGAGAGAGGAGCGGGCAGAAGCGCTGGGGGGAGGAGGGAGAGCGTTTTGGGCAGAGGTGGCGCGGCCGTCGTAGGAAGCGCTTGGATTGGACTCTCTGCTACAGCGCTGGCGCACCGATTCGATGGCTTCCAGAGCCTCCGGGTGCGTCTCGATTATCTCCTCCAACAGTCTGGCCAACTCTTCTTTCAGGTCCATCAGCTCAGATGAGCGAGGTCCTGAAGAAGTGCCCGGTCTCGGCTCTCTCTCTTGCTGCGTCTGTGAAAAGGCGTAGGTGCGAGGTCGTTTCCGGCTCACCGACAAACGAGTCTCTGCCGGCAAAGGCACTATTTCGTCCCGACCGTCGTCTTCTTCCTCGTCTAAACAAGTCTTGATATAGTTAGGCGATTTGAGGGTATTTTCGAGGTAAGATTCTTGATCCTCGTCCGTGTTTTTATACATGTAACAGGGGGCGGGATCTGCCCCCACCCGACTTAGGGCAGCCCCCTCGAACGTCACCTCCGATACAATTTTTTCCGACTCCCCCCTCCGATTTTTCTGGCAATTAATTGTTTGATGAACAAATTTTTGCAATTTTTCAGACAATAAAATTGCAAAAATCGCCTGTGAAACAGCAATTTTTAGCGTATTTGAGCCCAAATTAGCGATTTTTGAACGTTTTTGAGTGCCAACCGTTTCCCTATAATTTGGGCTACGACCGCCGGCCGGCGCCAGACACCTGAAACCCATACATGTAACAGCTCCGGGCCGACCTGGGGGGAGGGGGGTAGGGGGGTTTCCTCAGGTGGGGGGGGTCGAGGGGGAAGGGTTTCGCCCAGGTGGGGGGTCCCAAATTTCAAAAAGCTCCAAAACGCCTAGAAATGCGTTTTTAGCACGTTTTTTCAGTAAGGACGCTAAAAATCGCTATTTTAAGCTGCCAAATAGCGTTTTAAAGCTAAAAACAAGCAAAAAATGACAAAAAGAGCTTCCAAAAACACCGATTTTTCTGAAATATCAGCAGTGGAAACGCCAAATTCGGTTTCCAAAGGCTTTTCAAGTGAATTTTAGGCTAAAAATTAGTGATTTCTGACCCAGTTTGTTAATAATGGAGCCACTACCACCACTTGTATTTTTTGGTCGGGGGAGGGGTCCCTTAACCTGTCACGGGGGGTGGGGGGGGTTGGCCTTTCCTGCAGGGGGGTAACCCCCCAAACCCCCCTAGTACATGTATGCTGAAACCCCTTCAGTGGATCACGCATGTCCTCATCTACAGAAAAATCACAAATATTTGTTAACAGACTAAACACTGCTTGTTAGTCCCGAAGCCAGAGATTTCAGTAAGATTAAATCGGACGTTATGACACGCAAGCTAATTAACTGGGCTCAGACCTAAATGAAATCTTCAGCCAGTCTGCTCAGCATATAAACAGACGGATTTACCGAGTTTTCTGCTAGCGGCAGCAGAAGAATCTTTCCGAGAGAGGGACAGTTGAGTCTCGTCGAACAACCAGGTCAGGTCGGGGGTGGTCGAACGACTGGGAGAGGACTGTTGCTGCTGCTGCTGCTGCGTGGCTGCGGTGGTGCTGGTGTCAGCGTCCATGCGCCACGCGTCAATCGTCTCACGTAAACTGCGCATCAACTCACTGCGCCGACTCAGAATCGTTCGATCGTCATCGTCGCTGTAGTCGATTTCTTCTGAAACATAAAGTGGCACGTATGCCGCATCGGTGCTATCATGTCACCAGTACCAAATGGCTGTTCAGCGCACTTGACATCCTAATTAATTGTTCAGTTACTGCAAATAAACAAATCGCACCATTTCTGCAGAGAACAGTAAGGTCTTTGTGTTCGTTTTGCTTGTCCTCCACGGACTCCATCTCTTTCTCTGGCTCTTCTCTAATCATCAGGGTCACGTCGGCAGCTGAGTCACCGGCCGTGTTCATCGCCAAGCCGGAGCTCTCTTCAGACGAGATTTCCTGTTCGTCCAGCAACTCGTCTCTAGGCGGGCGCGCTTGCATCAGAAAAATGTCGGTGCTGCTGGTTTTGCTGGGATAGGACTTGCGAGTGCCCTTCTTGCACTCGTCTAAGGTCTGTTGCGAAAGAACAAGAGCCGACCGTTGTCGGTTGCTGGTCTCTAAGCTGCTGCGAACTCTGCGTACGCCGGCGCCGCCCGAGCCTCGACGACTTCTGCGACGCAGACTGCTGCCGTAGGGACAGATCGAGGGTTCGGAGTATTTCCGACCGATGTGAGAGTTTAGCCGCTCCTTCGCCTGCCGACTGACTGTCTGATCCTCCTCGGACGGGTGCCGCACCACAGGCAACAGTTCCAGACTGTCCACTGGAAGTTCTATGCGCTGTTGACTCAACAAGGCTTTATCTGAGTGAGGATCTGAGCCCTCGTCTTCTGAGGATCGTTGCTCTTCCGTCTAAAGCGTCAAAAGATACGATCAACCCCATTCCAATTACTGCATAAACTCAGGAATTCCCGATATTGGTACCTGTATTCCCATAAACGATCCGGAGGTTTGGAAGGGGCCTTCTTACCCTGCCCTTGCCTTGCCCTGCCCAGCCAAGGTCCCTCCTTCAGCTGCCCACGCACCCAGCCGGCCGAAAATTTTGGTGATTTCCCAGAAAAAAAATCCGAGAACTCGTCCTACCCCTGTGCACAGTTGTTAAAAAACTTTTTGAAGGCCAAAATTGCATATATGTGAATGTTCCGCATATGTTTACCTTAATTTGTATATTGAATTAAAAGTTTTTTGAGACTCAAAAACGCTTTAAAATTATTGACCCTAACAATGTGTTTACCTTCTATCAGTACGAAATGAAATACGGTGTCACGAACTGATATCAAATCATAGAACATATCACAAGGCCGCAGCGTCGCCTTAGAAGCGCAATGTCAATTAAGGAAAATCTTTCGGGAGTGTTCGCTAAAAACACTTGATCAAACATGATCAGACCTTGAATGGTCAAAGTGTTGTAGTTCAAAAACTAGAAGTCCCCCTCTCCAAAAGAACAGAGGGCATTTCATTCAACCAAAACAGACTTGAAAACAGAAGCCCACGGCTTCACCGAAATATTCTGAGTGTGGTTTACCTTATTGGCCACGTGCACATCAGCTACCACAGCCAAGTCGCTGTTTCCGGGTGGCAGTTGTGCTTGGTTGGCAATGGTGACAGTTCTCCTGGCGGCCGAGCGGCCGGGTTCCACGCAGTCCTGTCTGGTGTCCAACAAGCCCGGCGCACTGACACTGATGGTGGAAGGAGGCGGTCTTCTGATCTCAGTCATTTCGATCTCAGTGGGGGCCACGTCATCGGGCACCGAAGTGATGGCAAAGGAGGTGTGCCGACTGTTGCCCGCGTGCTCGTCGGCGTTGTTGACCACCGAACTGAAGGGCAGAGGGTCGTGCGTATCGAAGACAGCGTGCAGATACCAGACCAGACTCTTCACTGCCACAAATACGGCCGCTACAGAGAGGGCGTAGCAGAGCACCAGATACCAACGGATCTGGGAGCGCATAGACAGCAGACCGAATACAAGCGGCAGAACCAGCAACATCAGCCATAAGTAGAGGTGCACGGTGTTGCAGAAGAGAGACTGTCGCGGGTCGTAGAACCAACCGCCCGTCAAAGACGCCCACACTCCCTGACGCAAGATCTCGGCTATATGAGACCGAACGCTCATATCTTCATCTCTCCTTCTAAACAGCAAAATGTAATGTGCAATCTTGATTTTATAGCCTACTTGACTAGTTAAGTTACTGCACGATAGAATACAGGGCAAATATTCGCTCGCCAAATAGGGTGTAAGGTTGGCGGTTTGAGCTAAAACGGTGAACTGAAATGGGAAAAAGAGATTATGCTGAGGGTTGGATTCTCAAAAGAGAAGAGCTCATTCATATTTTTGAACGAAAATAAATTATTTAGCCAAAAATTAGACAATTATTGTTGTTGTAACTTTTTGTCCATTCGGACTAGGAGTAGCCAACTGCTATAGAGCAGGAAGAGACACGAAGTCCGGCAGCCTCCTTAACAACAATCCTAGAACAACAAGGTAATATGGATTCGGACCCCCGGACCCCCAACGAATTCGGACCCCCAGCCTGGTACGGAAACAACGGTTTGTGGATTCGGAACCCCACCCCGGGACCGTAGTTTAAATTTCCCGAAATTTTGTTTGTAAATTTCGGGGCACATTTGGACACCTCGGTACGCGGACCATTCCCCCCATCCGCCGACCACCCTAACTTTAGGGCTCAGTTTCAAGCTGATGCTTAGGTTCAGGCTTAGCTGGGTACAGGTTCAGAGTTAGGATCATCCTTTAGGGTAAAATTTAATATGGCAGTTTGCCTTGCCATGTGGGATTGAGCCGGCAATCGGTTTCTTTAAGCTCTGATTTTATAAATTACTGTAATGCGGTAAATTCGTTCATATAATCATTATGTAATGACTTTGCGTAACGTATTTCCCAGCAAACTGCACGTCATAGAAATAAATTAAGCATCGGCTAAACGATTGTCAAAAATGCTTGACTTGGTGGTGAGTAAAAAAGCTGCGTAACAGTTAAAGCGGAAGGTCAACATTGAGCACTACAGTGAACAAATAAACTTGCACAAAAAATTGAGTCCAACAAAGTATTTCTCAGATAAAAATTTAAATATAATGAAAAATGCCATACGGCAGGTAAGAGAGCAAAAAACTGACTTCTTCACACTGTCGCTGAGCTCCACTGAAAGTACATCAAATCTGAATAAAAATTGTGCAAGAAATCTTTACTAGCGAAGGAGCTACTACTGTATATATGAATCTAAAACTCATCATAGTCAGGGTCGTGGCAATCTGTTGATCTAAAATCCCCTGACATGCCCCCGATTTTGCCTGCCCAACCAGATGCGAGGAAATTTTGAAAATTGCGTTTGAAAGGCAGTCTGAGCATACAACTAACAGTTTTAGTAGTTTGAAGAGGTTTGGTTGGGCCGCCCAACCAGGGCTAAAATTTTCTAAAAAAATCAACCTTCAAAAACGCGTAAGAAAGGCATTCTGACCATAGAACTAACAGGTTTAGTAGTTTGAAGAGGTTGGTTGGGCCGTCCAACCAGGGCGAGAAAATTTTTGAAAAATACCCTTCTAAAACGCACTGCTATGGTCTGAATTACATGCGCTTTCATTGCTGCTTCTACAACCTACTGAATGCATGTTTTTATGTAGTGACGCACCGCAATTTCCGCTGATAAGTCCCAAAATCCCATGACAAATTTTAAATCCCCTGACCGAATGCGAACCCTGATAGTATTGGGGGAATTGAAATGCCGTTGTTGAACACAGTAACCGAGACTACATTGTATCTCTTTCGCTCGAAAGGAGCAACACATTGGTTCCACAGTACAGTAGTATATTCGTACGCGCTACTGTTGCTAAGTAAATTATAATTATAATTTTAATTATACTTTTCAGAAATTTACTAATACAAGTAAATTATAGTTTGAATTATATTAAAAGTGAATTTTTGCCTTAGTAAAATTTCAATTAATTTTTTAAGAAATTTACTAATACAAGTAAATTATAATTAAACTATATTTCAAATTAATTTACTTAGAAACAGTA
>JASANB010005933.1:0-15857 GCA_030248155.1 Sabatieria punctata | reverse complement strand
TATGCTTCGTTCAGTTACGTGACCCCCCCCCCCCCCCCCCCCCCCCCCCCTGCTCTGTGGAGAAAGGGTTTGAAAATCCGACCTTGTACCGCGACTAGAACGTGATAATAATGGTGCCATAAGTTCTGACAGCTGAACAGTTTCACCCCTTATCCCCTACTCCACAATCACTGGGATCTTTGTTGTGGAGCAGATTTTTCTGATGAGTGAAAGTAGCATAGTACTGGGTCTTTTGAGGATACAGACGCGCCTAATCCTGCGAGTGTCTTTGCTTTTCACTACTCGCCCATGGTGTAGTTTCTGTTGTTTGTGACATTTTGCCAGCATGCATACATATTTTCGATCCGAGACTGCTTCAGGAGAGTTGGACATATTCTCCACTGCACACGTTTCATCAGATGGTAAACTGGAACGGTAGAAGCAAATACCGTAGATTTCAAATGCCAAATCAGTCAGCTGATTGGTGGCTTCTTCCCAGCATTCCTGTTGTAAGCGTTGGTTGACCCATTCATTCACAACTGGTGTGCTCAAATTAGCCAAATGATCTACTATGCATTTGTCTTGCATCGATCTTGGATGTAAGTCTGACTGGTAAAGACAAATTCCGTAGACCTCAAACATCTAATCAACGAACCCAGGTTCCAATTTTCCGTCATTTCCTTTCTTAGTCATTGCAAATCCAATATAACAAACAAGAATAGCCAGTTTTGGCTAAAACATATAGTAGTGTATGAGCAAAATAAAATCTTAATTACTGTTGTTATGAATGAAGATTTACCATTTTCATTCTGGGGTCGTGTGGTAGAAGAAAATTAGAATAGTACAATCATGTGATTTACGTATACACATTTAGTTATGTAGTACGTAAACAAAGTAAAGCCGTAAGTAAAGCAAATGCGCAAGCTGGCTCTGTTCTGTTGATAAGAAAAACGAGAAGCAGGCCCACTAACAGCTGGCTACACATTAAACTTGCTAGTTGAGAAAGGTGAACAGAAATGAACGTTGCCCAAAGCCCAATATGCCGTATGCATCTGAATGCACCATATCAACCTCCAAACGAAAACAGAGTCTAAACAGTCTCGTATCCAGGGGGTGTAGGGTGGATACCCCCCCTTTGCGGCGGAGGTGGGGAGGAAAATTGACAAAAAACAGGAGAAATGAAGGAATTATGCAGTAAACAAGACATTCATTTGTTAAATGTGCACAATGATATGCACGCAGATTGGTTTATTATATGCATTCCGTAACATGCATTGTACACAGTAGAGCCGCACAATACTGACCGTTTTCAATGTTATTGGGCTTCAATGTAAAAATTTCATAAAAACAGTTCAATATTCACATTCTACAAAAAAATTGATCTAGAAGAATAATTTTTGTTGACATTGAGTGAAAAAAAATTTATCGCCGAGACTTTAAGGGCCGATTTCGACCCTATGTGGCGCGTCGATTTTGCTGATTTTTTGCATGTATGTTGCGCATTTACTATGCTATATTATATAAAAAATCTACGTCTGGCCCGTCATTCTAATGTACTTAAATTTGGTCAAACGTGTCACGTGGTAATGTAAAAATTCAGTGTTGAACCGCGTTTTTTACCCTAAATTGCGGTACGGAGCTAGATACCGCTTTGTAACTGTGATATTTGTAATCCTCGGATCGTTCTCGATCGTTTGGTGGGCTCACGGTCACTGTAACTCTAGATGTCGGCAAGATACAATGACTTGAATGAAGGGACCCAAATTTGCAAATTTCGCTCTGGACCGGTCACTTCAAGGAGGTGGTCAGCAGGCCCATGTGGGCCGATCGGGCTGATACTTGGCGCATCATGGTTTTTCATCAATTACTACTGAACTATCATAGAAATATCGAAATCCGTGATGTGACCCTGTCCAAAGTAGGGAGGTACATTGAATTCTCTCAGAAATTGCGTCTTAAGAGAAATCGGGGTTTTTGGAAGCCCTTTTTGTCATTTTTTGCTTGTTTTTAGCTCTAAAACGCTATGGCAGCTTAGATTTTTAGCGTCCTTACTGAAAAAACGTGCTAAAAACGCATTTTCAGACGTTTTGGAGCTTCTTGAAATTTTGGACCCCCCCCTCTGGGCGAAACCCTCCTCGACCCCCCACCTGAGGAAAACCCCCTACCCCCAGGTCGGCCCGGAGCTGTTACATGTATGGTTCCAAGCATGTTGTGTATTCTAATTCTGATCTAACAAATGTTTTGTACAACTGCAACACAAAACTTTTGTTTCTAATTGGTTGACACTAAGACCAAACCTAAGCATCAGCCTGAACCTAACCCTAACACTAAGCCTAAGCTTCGCAGCCTAAACCTCAGCCTCCAGCTCAATTGGCGACCTTGAAATACGTACTCTCGCACGCGGCCGTACAAATGCGGGTTTTTTCTGTAACAAATGCACTGGTGTTAGCGTGGGTAGTCACTAACGTACCTGTTGCAGAAGTGCGTCGGCTGGCTGAAAGTCGATCCGAGGAGGCCGTTGAGCAGATTGAGTTGTTACTGCTGGTGCTGCGGAATAAAGGGTTACTTTCTTTCTCTTTCAGAATAGTAGGCAAACTTTCTCTTTTAGACAAGACGGCACATCGGCAGATGATTCTATTGGAAATGTGGACTCTAGCTTGCGAGAAATAAAGTCAATCGTTAGATAGTATAAATTGCCGATCAACGAGACGTTCTTTTCTTAACCGTGTTTTAAGCCGATGCCTTTATAAGCAGAATTGTCTTTCATAGTGCTCAAGGATCTGTAAACTTGTTTGTGATTTGTAATGCTAAAGTCGAATAAAATGGTTTAGTGGTGTTGGCAGTAGAAAAAACAGACAATCGAACAGAAAGCGAGTTTTCACGATTTATCAAGCAATTCTTGGCACCTAGGATGCCGTTGCCGTAATATATCGTTATCGGCTTCACAGGATTCACTTTACCATGCAAAGCAAATTTCGAAGTTGAGACGTAAATCTTATCCTGGACAATAATACCAGACAGATCTGAATAAAACGTACATACACTGTAGTTTGGTTGTCGCAATAAATTAGCATGGAATTGCTTTTTGGGTCAGTGAAGCATTACACGCGTTTTATTTCAGCACAGTATTAAAGCCAAGTAATCATGTCTGACCATAATTGGCCATTGTCCAAATTTACCGTAGCCAGTAACACAACCTAGTTCACAGAAGAAAAAATAGACCAGTCGGAATGCTAATTAGATGACATCAGAAAGGAATTTCTAAAACGTCAGTGTCATGAAGCGTACAAAGCGCAGTAAAAACTTACAATCAAGCGGGGTACCAAGTGGTTCTTGAACGAATAAGAGCGCGGCACACAGGGCACCTGAACACGCTCATGTTGCAGACCACGCAAAGCATGTGCCCACAATTGAATAGAATCGAAGCGTGCTGCAAAGTACACACAGGGCATCTCAGCATCTGAGTTAATTCCAAGGCCGTGTCTCGAACCACCTTCAGCTCCTGTTCCAACCCAAACACTACCCTTTGCCACATAATCGCTGACGATTCGACCTCCTTCCCATCTGAAACAGAACATGTCCACAGCATACGCAACAACGCCCACCGCACCGATATCCCGAAAACTTTCTACACCCAATCCACATATATCACACGACTTGTAAGGAACGCGATGGAGACACACTTTGCACAATACGACGTGACCGCATGGGTTGGCTGCAATTTCCGCTGCGACATCTTTACACAAAACACAAGCTGGCATCATTACAACAAACCAGCCAGCAACACAAATCAACCACTAAACTTTGTACGTCGAGATGCAAATAAACGTTCTGTCAGGATTAAACTCAGTCAGTCGTCAGTTTAGATCTAATTTGTCAAAGATTGTACTTGAACGATTTCTGATGGGCAATTGAAGCTGGACAAATGGTCGGTATAATTTCGGAATCCGGGTCCCTCTTAGCCTAAGCCCTAAGCCTAAGCCATAGCGAAATCGATTGCAGCGTGAGGGGACTCGCCGGCCGAAGGGACCCGGATTCTGAAATTTCTCCTTTGTACATGTCTGACCCGGCCCACCTTTCAAAAATTAATGCCCGACTCTGCCCATGCACACCTCTACCCCGTACACAGACATGGGCAAAGGGGGGGCTGAGGGGGGGTTGACCACCCCTCAGGCTCTGAGCTACCCCCCTCAGCCGGCCGCTACCCCCCCTCAGGAATTTTTTGGCTTGTAATGCAGTTGGTAGCTGAAACATTAACGGAATGCCTGCATATGGACTTAAGCCGTTGTTACACACAGTTGGTTTCTGTCTGGTTTTATCTGCGCACGCGCCCTTGTTTGTTCGCAAGAATGCCTCCCAAAAGCTGTGGCTGTTCGGAGCTGCGTTTTTTCAAAAATGGTTTAGTTAATAGTTACTACGTTATTTGTGGTTTTTTATCATATTAATATTGGGATCTCTCTGCTCTTATGGTCGCCACAGACTTTGGTTGCCAATTTCCATTCTTGCTGGAAGAGACTTCGACGAACTGATGAATGCCAGCAGAGACAATATTGACCAGATGATGACTGCCTTGTCAAAACTGAGGAAACTGAACAAGTCCATGACGCTGACGCTTCTACTTATCCCCTTATGCAGAGGCAGGTTTTCGGTGGAGAGTTATTACTATGTCTTTTTCTATTACCTTTTACATCGATTAGCTAACTTATTACCTATCGTAGCGTGATGTGAATCGAAAAGTAATAAATTAAATGACTAGTAATAGTTCCTGTTTCAGGTGATCGGTTCGGTTTTATACAGCAAAATTAGCTTCGAAGTACAATAGGTAGCCGTTACGTGTTGCCGAATGGTAGAAAGTTAAATGTGATGAGATCGAGGCGCCAAACGAACCCCAATTTACCATACGAAAAGTTAAGATCTTACCTTTCGTATGTCTTACCTTTGTAAAAGGTAATTATTGTCTTTTGGAACTTATTACCTGACGATTTGCAATAAGTTCAAAGGTAATAGCACCTGCCTCCGCGTAAGGGATTAAGAGCATAAACCGATAATTTTTCTACCTTTGTAAGGACTAGCACTTAGGACTTACATAGGATCGGCGCTGTAGACTGATTCCAAAGCGGTGGCGTATCTAGGGGCTGTAGGGTGGGTAGTACACCCCCTTTGCGGTGGAGGTAGGAAGAGAAAGTCTGTCCAAAATAAGAGAAACTAATGAATTACATACCAAAACTGTTTATTTTGTGCTCAGAATGCCTTCTAAATGCGTTTTTAAAGGCTAGATTTTCAAAATTTTCTCGCCCTGGTCGGGCACAAGCCCAACCAGGCCATTATAAACTTACTAAAACCTGTAATAGCTGTTACTTTTAAGCTCGGAATGCCTTTTAAACGCGTTTTTGAAGGCTAATATTGCTAAATTTTCTTACTCTCATTGGGCAGCGGCCCAACCAGGCACCTTCAAAATTTTACACCCCCTTTCCAAAATCCTGGATACGCCACTGCTCCAAAGAGTCTTGATGCTATAATCCGGCTACACATGAATGGGCCAGAGCCAACGGAATTCAATGCACTACGGTTTGCCAAAGAGTGGGCTCAGTCAGGAAAAATGCTGTCAGACAGTAAAGAAAAGGAACCAACAAAGGAAATTCGGATCAGGTGTAGCTGGGGGGGGAATCAGGAACCGATCCCAAACAGAAATTATTGTGTTTAATGATCATAATTAATTATAAATTAACGAATTCCATCGATAAATATCGATTATCGATTATTTTTTTGGCAAAATTCCAAAATTTCAAAATCGTCCAAAATGGTCGTGTCATATATCATTTGAAAGCCTTTCGCCTGGCGAGTCAAATGATCACTACTTCAGCATAGGGCAGGCCCTGGGGCGCCTGTTTTGCCAAATATAAAAGTACTCCTAAAGACGCATCAGTACAACATGTAGGCACGATCCGGAGGGCCTGTTTTAAAAACATAAAAATACCCCTAGGGGACGCATCAGTATAGGCACGCTCCGGAGGGCCTGTTTTAAAAACATAAAAATACCCCTAGGGGACGCATCAGTATAGGCACGCTCCGGAGGGCCTGTTTTAAAAACATAAAAATACCCCTAGGGGACGCATCAGTATAGGCACGCTCCGGAGGGCCTGTTTTAAAAACATAAAAATACCCCTAGAGACGCATCAGTACAGGGCACGCTTCGGAGGGCCTGTTTTCCAAATATAAAAATACCCCTAGGGGTACGCATCAGTATAGGGCACGTTCCGGAGTCGTATAGTCATATGAAAGTTAATTAATTAATGTCTAGTCCATTTCTGACCTTCCCTGATTTCCCCCCCCCAGCTACACCTAACCCGGAAATTCTTGGAGCCGCGGCAGATCGAGAGTTTGATGAAGAATTTACATATGAAGAAGAAAACGAATTGGAAGGGAAAGTGATACACCGTCTTAGTGCGATTATTTTCTAACATGTATTATTTTTAAAAAAACATTATTTGCAAGAATAAGCACTAAATTTTGTCAAAAAACAGTACAAAACCGTACCATTTGACGTAAAAATACCGAAAATGCGCTTATTTTGCGTAAACTCCAATTTTTAATCTACCCCCCCCCCCCCCCCCCCTCAGGCGCTCCTACCACAGTTGTTAAAAAAAATTTTTTTTTGAAGGCCAAAATTTTTTGCTTTTTTTTTAAAAATTTAAAAAAAAAATTATTTTTTTGAAAATCGTCTTAAGGGGTCCAGTGTGCTAGTACAGGTACTTACAAAAAAATTTCCACTTTTGCACCTCAAGTCAGTTAAGAAACCTGTTCGAAAACGCCAATACAGGTCTAAACACTGCCTGTAACTGCATAATTACACCGAAAATTGTCTTTAGAGGCACTTCTAGGTGAATCCTAAGGAAGGATTTCTTATGCAGTCGCTGCTAGACTCAGTATTATGCAAGTTGCTAGATAAAATGTTGGCTGCTAACAAAGAATTTACAAAAAGTTGCATGTATTTACGTGAATTTTCGCACTTTTTTCCTAAATTTTCATATTGATTTTTCAAAAAAAAATTTTTTTTGAGCCTTCAAAAAAAAGCTTTTTTTTTTAAAAATAAAGTCTTTTTTTTAAAATTTTTGACCCTAACAACTGTGGCTCCTACCCCCCTCAGCCCCCCCAGGAATTGAAAATTCTACCCCCCTCAGCCGAAATGCTAGCCCATGTCTGCCCGTACATGTTTGAGTTCATCAAACCCTGTTTGCTTCATTGCTCCACCCACATTTGTCTGGGATTTCGTTACTGCTGGAGAGAATCCAGTAGCCTAAAATTCGGGTTGGCTACAGAATGCCGAATTCAAAACGCCGAAAGGTAACGAAATGCCGAAAGTCAAAATACCGAATGGGTACGAAATGCCGAATGTACGAAATGCCGAAAGTCAAAATGTCGAAAGTGAGAATTGGCCCAAGAGTCATCTGATATGCAATGCACGGGCGCTGTTTCTAAAGCCAGCGCCAGTAATGTGCTTTTGTTTTGATTTAACACTGAATCGAAAAATTGGCCAGTTGCACCTAACGATGGCTTACGCTAAACACACACAAATACGTCGAAGACCAACGAAATGGGTTCCTGGACATACTGGCATCGCTGGCAACGAAATCGCCGACCGACTTGCCCGTCAATCCTCAAGAGCTCCTCCCACCAATCCCCACGTCCCTATCACATTCTCCAAAGATGGCTCAAGCAAGATCTCACCACCACTTGGATACAACAATGGGCCAGTTCCACTCAGGCCCGCCCTACTACCACCACCGCCCTGCTCCCATTAAAACTGACCCGATCAACAAACTTCCCCGCTGGGAACACCGCGCCATCCTCTGTTGCGCCTCCACCAGTTTCCCACGGCCCAATGGCTCAACCGCATCGGCCAACAAGCCAGTCCAAAATGCAGCTGTGGTCATGTTGAAACCGTGGCTCATCTGCTTCTCCACTGCCCAGCCACCGGCCAGCAGCGTGCTACCCTCTGGAATCCACCCTCCCGCAACCCCCCCCCCCCCCCAAGCCCTATATGGCACCCTTCATGATCTTCAACTAACGCTCCAATTCCTCAAAGCCTGCCAGCGGCTACAGTAGCAGTATTTCCGGTCGTCGGGAGTCACCGAAAAAGATCGCAGTAAGCTGATCTAAAGGTGGGCCATTTGCACATAAACCATAAACCACAAACGGTAAACAGCGTTTGTTCACTTTTAAAAACCAGTTTGTCGTGTGCTATATAATGGCCAACCTAAGACCATGGTCTTTTAACTGGAAAATGGGTGTACATGAACAGTTTTCTGACCACCTACTACAAGACCATGGTCGTATAACCGAAAACGAAAACCTATTATAACCATACATGTAACACGTCATCCGCCGAGGGGTGTTGAGGGTCTGGCGTCGGCTGGGGATCTGAGCCCAAATTCTAGGGAGGGTGTTAGGCACTAAAAGACGCTCAAAAATCGTCAAAAATCACAACTTTTCGGCTAAAAATCGCCAAAAAATCGCTGAGGGGTCCCGTCCCGGGGGTCTGACATGGTGGGGGCAGACCCCCCAGACCCCCTGTTACATGCATGATTATATCATCATGGCCTTATAAACGGAAATCTCCGGTAGGTTCAGGTATACCTACCAACTGTACGATGAACGGACTGAACCAAAAGGTAGTCATGTAAAATCAATTTTCATAACCATTTTTCTTGCTTTTACAGTCAGGCACTTAACGCCGTTTATGGTACCGACACCATATAAGGTGCCGGTACCATATATGGTACCGGTACCGAGGGTAGTGGTTCCACATATGGTACCCCACCTTGGGGCCTGTGGTGGTACCATATATAGTATCGGTACCATATATGGTGCCGGTACCATATATGGTACTGTCACCATATATGGTACCCCCACGTTCGAGGCCTGTGGTGGTACCATATATGGTACCGGCACCTTATATGGTGACGGTACCATATAAGGTGCCGGTACCATATATGGTACTGGCACCAGACATGGGCAAAGGGGCGGCTGAGGGGGGTTGCCCCATACATGGGCCGGGGGGGGGGGGGCCACGGGGGGGTAAACCCCCTCGGCCGGCCATACCCCCCTCCCGCAGGGAGAAAATTGTTGCTTATTTAAGGCAAAATAGGAGTTTTTTGGGACCCCCCGAGGTCTCCATAACACCCTCCGGATTTTTCCGGCCCATGTATGGGTTGCCCCCCCTCCGCCCTCCCCCTCGGATTTTTTGGAAGAATTCCTTGTAAAATTGATTTTACATGACTACCTTTGGTTCAGTCCAGTTCATCGAAGTGGTGCAAACTAGCCATGATGATATAATCATGATCCCACCCCCCTGTCAACCCCCGCGACGGGACCCCTCAGGATTTTTGGCGATTTTTAGCCGAAAAGTTGTGATTTTTGACGATTTTTGAGCTCTTTTAGTGCCTAACACCCTCCCTAGAATTTGGGCTCAGATCCCCAGCCGACGCCAGACCCTCAACACCCCTCGGCGGATGACGTGTTACATGTATGGTTATAATAGGTTTTCGTTTTCGGTTATACGACCATGGTCTTGTAGTAGGTGGTCAGAAAACTGTTCATGTACACCCATTTTCCAGTTAAAAGACCATAGTCTTAGGGTTGGCCATTATATAGCACACGACAAACTGGTTTTTAAAAGTGAACAAACGCTGTTGCTTACCGTTTGTGGTTTAAGGTTTATGGGGAAATGGCCCACCTTTAGATCAGCTTACTGCGATCTTTTTCGGTGACTCCCGACGACCGGAAATACTACCGTAGCCGCTGGCAGGCTTTGAGGAATTGGAGCGTTAGTTGAAGATCATGAAGGGTGCCATAGAGGGCTTGGTGGGGGGGGGTTGAGGGAGGGTGCCAGAGGGTAGCACGCTGCTGGCCGGTGGCTGGGCAGTGGAGAAGCAGATGAGCCACTGCTTCAACATGACCACAGCTGCATTTTGGATTGGTTTACTGGCCGATGCGGTTGAGCCATCGGGCCGTGGAGCCTGGTGGGGGCGCAACAGAGGATGGCGCGGTGTTCCCAGCGGGGAAGTTTGTTGATCGGGTCAGTTTTAATGAGCAGGGCGGTGTGGTAGGAGGGCGGTTGAGTGGAACTGGCCCATTGTTGTATCCAAGTGGTGGTGAGATCTTGCTTGAGTCATCTTTGGAGAATGTGATAGGGACGGGGATTGGTGGGAGGAGCTCTGAGGATTGACGGGCAAGTCGGTCGGCGATTTCGTTGCCAGCGATGCCAGTATGTCCGGGAACCCATTTCGTTGGTCTTCGACGTATTTGTGTGTTTATAGCGTAAGCTATCGTTAGGTGCACTAATAATTTTTCGATTCAGTGTTAAATCAAAACAAAAGCACATTACTGGCGCGCTTTGGAAACAGCGCCCGCATTGCATATCGATGACTCTTGGCCAATTCTCACTTTCGACATTTTGACTTTTCGGCATTTCGTACATTCGGCATTTCGTACCCATTCGGTATTTTGACTTTCGGCATTTCGTTACCTTTCGGCGTTTTGAATTCGGCATTCTGTAGCCAACCTGAATCTCTAGGCTACTGGATTCTCTCCAGCAGTAACGAAACTCCAGACAAATGTGGGTGGAGCAATGAAGCGAAACAGGGTTTGGATGAACTCAAAGCATGTGCAGGCAGACATGGGCTAGTGCATTTCGGCTGGGAGGGGGTGTGAATTTTCAATCTCTGGGGGCTGAGGGGTAGGAGCCACAGTTGTTAGGGTCAAAAATTTTAAAAAAGACTTTATTTTTAAGCTTTTGAAGGCTCAAAAAAAATTTTTTTTAAAAATCAATATGAAAATTTAGGAAAAAAAGTGCGAAAATTCACGTAAATAAGGTATGCAACTTTTTGTAAATTCTTTTGTTAGCAGCCAACATTTTATCTAGCAACTTGCATAATACTGAGTCTAGTAGCGACTGCATAAGAAATCCTTCCTTAGGATTCACCTAGAAGTGCCTCTAAAGACAATTTTCGGTGTAATTATGCAGTTACAGGCAGTGTTTAGACCTGTATTGGCGTTTTGAACAGGTTTCTTACTTGAGGTGCAAAAGTGGAAATTTTTTTGTAAGTACCTGTACTAGCACACTGGACCCCTTAAGACGATTTTCAAAAAAATAATTTTTTTTTTTAAATTTTAAAAAAAAGCAAAAAATTTTGGCCTTCAAAAAAATATTTTTTAACAACTGTGGTAGGAGCGCCTGGAGGGGGGGTTGAGGGGGGTAGCTTAAAAATTGGAGTTTCCGCAAAATAAGCGCATTTTCGGTATTTTACGTCAAATGGTACGGTTTTGTACTGTTTTTTGACAAAATTTAGTGCTTATTCTTGCAAATAATGTTTTTTTAAAATAATACGATGCTAGGAAAATAATCGCACTAAGACGGTGTATCACTTTCCCTTCCAATTCGTTTTCTTCTTCATATGTAAATTCTTCATCAAACTCTCGATCTGCCGCGGCTCCAAGAATTTCCGGGTTAGGTGTAGCTGGGGGGAAATCAGGGATATCAGAAATGGACCAGACATTAATTAATTAACTTTCATATGACCATAATGCACTCCGAACGTGCCCTATACGATGCGTACCCCTAGGGGTATTTTTATATTTGGAAAACAGCCCCTCCGGAAGCGTGCCCTGTACCGATGCGTCTCTAGGGGTATTTTTATGTTTTTAAAACAGCCCTGGAGCGTGCCTATACCCCTGATGCGTCCCCTAGGGGTATTTTTATGTTTTTAAAACAGGCCTCCGGAGCGTGCCTATACTGGCGTTCTCAGGTGGCGCTAAGGCCGGGCAGGCCCTCCGGAGCGTGCCTATACTGATGTGTCCCCTTAGGGGTATTTTTAAATTTTTAAAACAGGCCCTCAGGAGCGTGCCCATTCTGAGGCGTCTTTAGGGGTACTTTTATATTTGGCAAAACAGACTCTGGGGCCTGCCCTATGTTTACGTAGTGATCGCCTGACTCGCCAGGCGAAGGTATTTCAAATGATATATGACACGACCATTTTGGACGATTTTGAAATTTTGGAATTTTGCCAAAAATAATCGATAATCGATATTTATCGATGGAATTCGTTAATTTATAATTAATTATGATCATTAAACACAATAATTTCTGTTTGGGATCGGTTCCTGATTCCCCCCCCAGCTACACCTGATCCGAATTTCCTTTGTTGGTTCCTTTTCTTTACTGTCTGACAGCATTTTTCCTGACTGAGCCCACTCTTTGGCAAACCGTAGTGCATTGAATTCCGTTGGCTCTGGCGCATTCATGTGTAGCCGGATTATAGCATCAAGACTCTTTGGAGCAGTGGCGTATCCAGGATTTTGGAAAGGGGGTGTAAAATTTTGAAGGTGCCTGGTTGGGCCGCTGCCCAATGAGAGTAAGAAAATTTAGCAATATTAGCCTTCAAAAACGCGTTTAAAAGGCATTCCGAGCTTAAAAGTAACAGCTATTACAGGTTTTAGTAAGTTTATAATGGCCTGGTTGGGCTTGTGCCCGACCAGGGCGAGAAAATTTTGAAAATCTAGCCTTTAAAAACGCATTTAGAAGGCATTCTGAGCACAAAATAAACAGTTTTGGTATGTAATTCATTAGTTTCTCTTATTTTGGACAGACTTTCTCTTCCTACCTCCACCGCAAAGGGGGTGTACTACCCACCCTACAGCCCCTAGATACGCCACCGCTTTGGAATCAGTCTACAGCGCCGATCCTATGTAAGTCCTAAGTGCTAGTCCTTACAAAGGTAGAAAAATTATCGGTTTATGCTCTTAATCCCTTACGCGGAGGCAGGTGCTATTACCTTTGAACTTATTGCAAATCGTCAGGTAATAAGTTCCAAAAGACAATAATTACCTTTTACAAAGGTAAGACATACGAAAGGTAAGATCTTAACTTTTCGTATGGTAAATTGGGGTTCGTTTGGCGCCTCGATCTCATCACATTTAACTTTCTACCATTCGGCAACACGTAACGGCTACCTATTGTACTTCGAAGCTAATTTTGCTGTATAAAACCGAACCGATCACCTGAAACAGGAACTATTACTAGTCATTTAATTTATTACTTTTCGATTCACATCACGCTACGATAGGTAATAAGTTAGCTAATCGATGTAAAAGGTAATAGAAAAAGACATAGTAATAACTCTCCACCGAAAACCTGCCTCTGCATAAGGGGATAAGTAGAAGCGTCAGCGTCATGGACTTGTTCAGTTTCCTCAGTTTTGACAAGGCAGTCATCATCTGGTCAATATTGTCTCTGCTGGCATTCATCAGTTCGTCGAAGTCTCTTCCAGCAAGAATGGAAATTGGCAACCAAAGTCTGTGGCGACCATAAGAGCAGAGAGATCCCAATATTAATATGATAAAAAACCACAAATAACGTAGTAACTATTAACTAAACCATTTTTGAAAAAACGCAGCTCCGAACAGCCACAGCTTTTGGGAGGCATTCTTGCGAACAAACAAGGGCGCGTGCGCAGATAAAACCAGACAGAAACCAACTGTGTGTAACAACGGCTTAAGTCCATATGCAGGCATTCCGTTAATGTTTCAGCTACCAACTGCATTACAAGCCAAAAAATTCCTGAGGGGGGTAGCGGCCGGCTGAGGGGGTAGCTCAGAGCCTGAGGGGTGGTCAACCCCCTCAGCCCCCCTTTGCCCATGTCTGTGTACGGGGTAGAGGTGTGCATGGGCAGAGTCGGGCATTAATTTTTGAAAGGTGGGCCGGGTCAGACATGTACAAAGGAGAAATTTCAGAATCCGGGTCCCTTCGGCCGGCGAGTCCCCTCACGCTGCAATCGATTTCGCTATGGCTTAGGCTTAGGGCTTAGGCTAAGAGGGACCCGGATTCCGAAATTATACCGACCATTTGTCCAGCTTCAATTGCCCATCAGAAATCGTTCAAGTACAATCTTTGGACAAATTAGATCTAAACTGACGACTGACTGGATTAACCTGACAGAACGTTTATTTGCATCTCGACGTACAAAGTTTAGTGGTTATCGAAGCTGCTTTTCGGCTGGTTTTGTTGTAATGATGTCAGCTTGTGTTTTGTGTAAAGATGTCGCAGCGGAAATTGCAGCCAACCCATGTGGTCACGTCGTATTGTGCAAAGTGGTTCTGCACGTGTTCTTACAAGTCGTGTGATATATGTGGATTGGTGTAGAAAGTTTTCGGGATATCGGTGCGGTGGGCGTTGTTGCGTATGCTGTGGACATGTTCCTCCTGTTTCAGATGGGAAGGAGGTCGAATCGTCAGCGATTATGGCAAAGGGTAGTGTTTGGGTTGGACCAGGAGCTGAAGGTGGTTCGAGACATGGCCTTGGAATTAACTCAGATGCTGAGATGCCCCTAGGTTTACTTTGCAGCACGCTTCGATCCTATTCAATAGTGGGCACATGCTAAGCGTGGTTCGCAACATGAGCGTGTTCAGGCGCCCTGCGTGCCGCGCTCTTATTCGTTCAAGAACCACTTGGTACCCTGCCAGTTTGATTGTAAGTTTTTAATTGCGCTTTGTACGCTTCATGATCAATGACGTTTTAGAAATTCCTTCTCGGATGTCATCTAATTAGAATTTCGACTGGTCTATTTTTTCTTCTGTGAACTAGGTTGTGTTACTGGCTACGGTAAATTTGGACAATGGCCAGAATATGGTCAGACATGATTACTTGGCTTTAATACCGTGCTGAAATAAAACGGGTGTAAAACTTCACCGAACAAAAAAGCAATTCCATGCTAATTTATTGCGACAACCAAACTACAGTGCAAGTACGTACTGTTCAGATCTGTTTGGTATTATTGTCTAGGATAAGATTTTAAGGTCTCAACTTTGAAATTTGCTTTGCATGGTAAAGTGAATCTGCGAAGCCGATAACGATATATTACGGCAACGGCATCCTAGGTGCCAAGAATTGCTTGATAACTCGTGAAAACTCGCTTTCTGTTCGATTGTCTGTTTTTTCCGCCAACACCACTAAACCATTTTATTCGACTTTAGCATTACAAATCACAAACAAGTTTAGCCAGATCCTTGAGCACTATGAAAGACAATTCTGCTTATAAAGGCATCGGCTTAAAACACGGTTAAGAAAAAGAAACGTCTCGTTGATCGGCAATTTATACTATCTAACGATTGACTTTATTTCTCGCAAGCTAGAGTCCACATTTCCAATGGAATCATCTGCCGATGTGCCGTCTTGTCTAAAAGAGAAAGCTTGCATACTATTCTCAAAGAGAAAGACAGTAACCCTTTATTCCGCAGCACCAGCAGTAACAACTCAATCTGCTCAACGGCCTCCTCGGATCGACTTTCAGCCAGTCGACGCACTTCTGCAACAGGTACGTTAGTGACTACCCACGCCAACACTAGTGCGTTTGCTTATATGAAAAACCCGCATTTGTACGGCCGCGTGCGAGAGTACGTATTTCAAGGTCGCCAATTGAGCTGGAGGCTGAGAGTTTAGGCTGCGAAGCTTAGGCTTAGTGTGATAGGGTTAGGTTCGGGCTGATGCTTGGGTTTGGTCTTAGTGTCAATCCACTATTAAAACAAAAGTTTTGGCACAGTTGTACAAAACATTTGTTAGATCAGAATTAGAATACACAACATGCTTGGAACCATACATGTAACAGCTCCGGCCACTCCGTGTGGGGTTTTCCTCGTGTGTGGGGGGTCGAGGAGGCTCTCCGCCCTAGAGGGTCCAAAATTTCAAGAAGCTCCAAACGTCTGAAAGTGTCGCGTTTTTAGAACGTTTTTTCCAGTAAGACGCGAAAATTCAAGCTGCCATAGTTTTAGAGCTAAAAACAAGCAAAAAATGACAAAAAGGGCTTCCAAAAACCCCGATTTCT